>BMAW01027786.1:621608-670239 GCA_019974015.1 Nephila pilipes
AAAAAAAAAAAAAAAAAAAAAAAAAAAAAGTAGTATTTTTAGATTTCTACCTAAATAAATGCTCTTACGAGGAATTCAAAAGATTTAAAGGAACGCCTACAAAATCTACGTTTCATAATTGTCAGTACATATGCAAATAGAATCTAAAAAATAATTGTTTAAATTCTCAACATTTTATCCCTCCTTTATTTTAAAGTTCATTCAGGTTTTGAATTGATCAATGTAAATGTTTTCTTTGAAACATAATATAGAATGTGATAAACGTTAAATTTTAAAAATAATGTAAAATTTGTTGGGCTTCTAGAACACACAAAAAAAGGAGCATTCTCATTTGTGACAGGATTGAAATACACGAACTTTGTGAAAGGTCGGAACGAGTTACTTTTTAATACGAATATTTTACAAAGTTTCAAATCAAAATAAGTATTAAACGCTTTAATTATATTAGCAGCATTCACCTAGAAAGTCTATATTAAATTATTAGATAAGATACTGGAAAGGGATGAGTCGGTATTTAAATATATTAAAAATCTTGCAAAAATATTCTTTTGATGTTATTTAAGATTTTAAATTATAAGTTTAATTAAACAAAGACTGAATTTTAAATTATTGAGGAGTAATAGAAATCTACTTATTTTTGTTTCCTTACGATTGTTAATGTTGTAAACTTTTGCAGCAGTTTTTAATATCTGTTATATATTAAGAAAGTTAGATTCAAGCAATATGTATGAGAGAAGAATGTAAAATCTAGAAACAGTATATTAAAGTGATAAAAATTGCTGGGCATGAAATAGATTAATACTAGATCATGTTACCATATTGTTATAAAATACTGGATTAAATTAATATATATAACAATGTGTGTTGAATAACTAGCAGTAAGTTACATGCAAAATAAATTGGTATAATTTTTTTTCTTTTCTATAACATTATTCAGCATTATTATTTCTCCCCATTTATTAAATAACACGATTATTTACATTTAACTAAATAATTATAAAAAGCAAAAGGTTTTTTTTTTTTTTTTTTTTTTTTTTTTTTTTGCCATTCCATATGTCTGACACTTAATGCTTTTCATTATTATTTTCAAATTTTTAAAACAATTATGGAATCATTTTATGAGAATTTTTTTTCCTCAAAAATAAGAAAATAAATAAACAAATAAAATAAATAAAAAACTACAGTAAAAAACACAAACATTAGGTTTGACAACTGAAAGGCAAACTTTTGCTCAAAATATTCTTTTGATAAAATTTAAAAATAAAAGTGTAAAAGTTTTTTACTAAATTTATGTAATACTCAGATATCTCACCTTGTTTTGAAAACGAATAGTGCTTTGTTATATTTTTCTAAAACAAAACAAACAAAAAATAACCTCGCACTTAAAGTGTAGTATAAATCCCTTATGTTCGACAAATACGATAATAATCAAAATATATTACTTTTATACATATAATGTTATACGCAGTAGAAACAAGCTGCAGAAACGATCTGCGTTTCGTTTTTTATGGACTAAAAAGGACTTATAAGTAATAATTATTTTTTAAAAAGGTATTAAATGTTTCCGTAAATTCCCAAAGCAAATGAATATCCATTAAGTTAATCAAGATAATGATAGTATTTATTCCCTTCTTGGTAATATGAGATCTCTTTTACCTTTGATCTTTTGACAGAAAGACTAAAACAATCGATTTGAGAAAAGACCATTGTCTCTATAATCTCTTAAAAATTTTTCTTTTAAGTAGATAATCTCATAAAAATATTATTCGAGTATGAAAATAGAGATAGAACGAGACACTAGAGTATTTCTATTCTTTTTTTTTTATGATCACCAATATTTTAGATTAGGGATGAGTCAGCTTTATCAGTACTTATCATTTAATTTTTTAAAGATATTTCAAGTAAAAGAGAATCAAATAAAGATGTTACTTAAAATTGAGTAAGAGTTGCAAGCTTTCAAGAAATAAGTTCTGCATACGTCCTCTCTCGTTCTATTTTACGTAATGTTTGAATTAGCCTTCCCAATACCTATGACCCACTTTCTGTTTTTACAAAAATCAACTATCATAAATTTTGACAATCGTATAACACAACTTATAAAATGATTTGGACTTGCGAGTCATAAATTTTGAGCAATTTTGTTACTTTCTTTAAAAAATGATTAGAAACAGAATTCGTTTAAGGTAACTGAGACGTTACTATAAACGAACCTTAACGAATCGTTTAAGGTATGATAAGGAAAAATGGACTATTTTAATACGTTTAAATAATCCTCGCGTTTTTAAATTAAAAGCAATACAAGTCGTATTTTAACATTGAAATATCTGTATATTGATGTATCTGACTATACAAAGAAAATCACATTAATTTACATAAATAATTATGCATGAGCAATTAATAATGAATAACTGTATTTACTTTCGTAAGTCGTGAAGTTACTTTTAAGCTACATATTGCATAAAATTCACAACATTTATAATTTTGAAAATTTGAAGAAAATTTATAAATGTAACATGTTGAATAATGAACATATAATTTTATTATAAAAAAATGATTTTAATAAAAACTAATTTTATTAAAAGTTTTTGATTCAAATTACCCTTACTTTTTATTCAGATATTGTGCTATATCTAAAATTAATAAGGCTTTATTAGAAAAGAATTTTGCGTACTGTGTAATAAATAACCACATTTTATAATTGAGAAAATATAAGTTCTATGGGTAAAGTAGATTTTGAGGAAAGTCTAAAAATGTTAATACAGATATTAATCCTTGTGGCACGTTAATTTACAATTTAAAAATTCAATTTTTTAGAGATTTATTTTAAAAAAATACATCCGTGGAATCAGAGAATCACTCTCTATTTTTTAGCGGCAAAAGCAAAAAAAGCAAAATTTGAAGCATTTTGATATCTCAGTACCTAAATCTTGAAGAAAAATTAGGGTACATTTCCTGAATGGAAAAAAAAAAAGAAAAAAAGAAAAAAAGAAAAAAATTTCAAGCTTACATGAAAGTTTCCATTTCAAAAATATGGAAAGTTTATTACAACTTTATCATGAGCCTGAATTTTAAATATATTAGTTTCCTTAAATGTTAGTGACCAGGTTTTTAACACAAATGGGAAGTTTTTTTTCTTCTTTTAATTAACTCAATCATTAAGTTGCCTATGATTTTGTTTCTGACTCCTTAATTTTTTATTCAGCTAAATTTCAGAAACATTATTGCACTTTCCAAAATTGTATAATGTTAAATTTTTTGTTCCGTATATAAATAATAAAGAAACAATTATAATAATGGACTATCTTTTTTTTTTTTTTTTTTTGTAAATTCGTAGATGTATTTTTGAATAGCACAAATTATGAATAATTTTTTATGTTTTTCAGACGTTTACTCAACATAGTAATCTTAACCAAACTTGATGATTATGTTATGTTGTGCACGGTTATCGATACATTGAAATTGTTGTTTATATATCTATATGCTTTTAATTTCTTAGATGCATTCTTTTTTTAGGTGCGTCACTATTCATCTTTCTTCATTTCCAGCAATAACGAAATTTGAATTTGAGTTTTCATCACTGTATCTTTGAAATATTGGCCACGGTAGCCTAGTGGATAGCTTATGTTGTAAACTTCGCGATCTGCTGTATTTAAATGGAGTTGCGTTTTCGAGTCTTGATTCCTCCAATGATCCATTGAAAGAAATAATGTAAGCTGCTTATATAACTGAGCTTTAAAGTTCTCGTAGAGTGAGATATGCAAATTAGGAGAATGATGTACATCTTTGGCATCATCTATGTTATTTGACCAAATTTAAAATTTGCAAGGTTTTTTTTCTATTAGGAATGAGTAGTTCGGAACAATGGTAATTGAAAATCAAACAAATGTTTGATATAAAGTGTTACAGTATAAGTTTTTATTTTTATCTCCTTCACTTAATTTAGGAAATCATATGCTATAGACCTCAAGTTAAGAAAAATCAAATAAGTTTATAAGGGATTTTAGAAAAGTAGTTATATTAAGTAATTGCTCAGTTAAACTTGTATTTTTAAGACTGGCAAAAAATGGGATAACAAAAAAGATAAAAAAATTCTCTTTTTCCTTTCATGGAAAATGAAATGAAATCCAATTACTAATTTAATCTCTCCATCATAAGTCCTACAATAATGGTCACCGTATATTAAGGTTCGAATTAAAAAAAAAAAACATTATTTCAATTTGGAACTGAAAGAGTATTTTTTTTTTTTAAAAAAATTGTTTTGGATAATTTATTAACATGAATGCTCTATTTACTTTTGGTACTTAAATTGGTTTGAAAGTTATTTAAAATAGCAGTTCTCTAAATCGTGTCGAATAAACAGATACATTTAAAAACTTCTCGGTATTATTTTTGCATTATTCTTTTTCGAAAAAATTTGTTTGATTTGCTTAAAAAATTTATTATTCTAAATTTTCATTAAATACTAAAATTATTTTCCATTACAATAGTTCCTAGCTTTAATAATTAAAATAATGTTATATCTACTTTTGAATTATATTATTTAAATGCTAATAGAGAAAGCAACCATTATGATATTAAATTATCGATGTAATCTAAACAATTCATAATTGTTGTAATAGCTAATCAATATTGTATAGTTTTAACCAGTATCTTGCAGATTGTGCAATACGTATGCTTTGTTGTATGTTTGTCAGAATCTTCAAGTTAAGTACTTATATACTGATGTATCTCCATTTCAAATTAAGATTTCTTATAATTTTTTGTCAAGTTAAGGAAACGTGTTTTTATCCAGTCTAACAACAACAAAAGAAAAGAAATTATAAAAACTGAATAATATTTAATTTAATTCCTTTTTTTTTGGGGGGGGGGGAGAAAGGGTAAATGGGAAGAAAGGCATAAGATTGAGCAAAATAATTTTTCTGTGTTTTTACTAATTCAATTAATGGAAATACCTTGGAAATATTTCCCCTGAAACAACTGATTTGCAACAAATGATTTTGCTAAAAAATAAATCTCTCTCTCTCTTTTTTTTTTTTATTTTTTTTATCAAAGTATTAAAATTGCCCCCGGTGAGATAATTAATCTCGAACCAAATAGAGCAATTTAAAAACATAATTGAACTATGAGGATCCTCTTTTAATACCTGTTTGCCTTAATTCTTTGATTTTCATTTGAAATATATTTGTTTCGTATCAAATTTTGAAAAAGATCTTTTGTTGAGTGTCATTCTTGGTTTCAAATATCATGAGTATAGCTTAAAAATAATAAGACATCTGATTTCCTCCTTTTTTATTTATTTATTTTGATTTTTTTAAAAAAAATATATGAGGGTTTATAAATCTATGTGATTTCCTTAACGTACAAAATTGGAAATAATTAATAATAAAACAAAATAAACATTCTAAAATAATGCAAAGAAAATGATTTTATTTGAGAACAACTTTTTAATTCACATAATATAAACAAATAAATTTATAATTAACGTTATACAAGTGTATATCCTACCTTTGATAGCATTTCATGTTCCCTGGGGATATTCTACTCTATGTTGTTATTATAGTTAAAGTTTATATGTTAGTGTGGTTATAAATTTGTGGTGCGAACTTAGTCATGCATTTTACAGAAATGTACATGCTGAATTGTGCTGAAAAGGACAGGCTTATGAATCTTTTTTTAAAAAAGAAGTTAAAAAGTTTGCTGTTAATAAATTTCAGAAAATTTGACCCTTCGAAAATTTACTAATTTAAAAAAAATTCGGACTAAAATTTTCAAATTAAAAAAAAAAGCATGTTAACTGACATAAAATTACCTTTTTTTAAAATAAATAAATAATGCTAGACTTATAAATAATTCGTTTGCAGCTCAAATAAACAGAACTGTTTTTGAAACAACGCACTCTTAAAATGAAATAAATACACGCGTTTCTGATTAATGCAACTGGATTAATAAAGACTTCAAGTCTGATTTGTTTTTCTGAAAAAAGAAGCTTTAGACTCAGCTTTGGGAACCAGTTCATCCCTGCTTTCCAAACTTCATGTATTTCAGCATTTGTTACTATATATATAAATACATATAGCATTAAATTTTTTCCCCTTTTTTACTTATTTTCACTAAACCGCTAGATTTATACGTCTAAAAAATGGTATCAAGCGAAAATATGTTTAACTTACGGAATATTTATTAATTTTCGAAACTTTCGGTAACATTGTGGAAGCTATAACGCTTGCAATTGTTATTCATCACCCTTCTCACATTTGACGATGTGCAGGGCACATTTACATTTTCTTTTTTCTACGCCCAGCGCACCAATAGAGTGTCGTTCCAGAGAGGCTTTATTGAAGTGAAACTTGTGATAAGCATAGTGGAAGCCCCCAAATCTGAAAAAGAGCAGCAACCTGAAATATGAATGCTCTTCGGCATATTTTCTCTCTGCAAGTAATGTTTTTTTCCTTCACTGCGTCAAGAAACCCAACGGCTAGAATTGCTTCCGGTTATCGGCAACCCGTTCAGCGCAAGGAACTTTTTTTAATGGTGGGGGGAAGAAATCTCGGAGCAGGGGTTGCTAGGCTTGGCGTGTTAGCAAAGTTGTTTTCATTGCAGCTTTTTCACGTTTTTGGAGAGGTATGGATTGTTCGAATTTCATCCCAAGTAAAGGGTTAAAAAGAGAAGCTTTACTCTTTTGATCTTTGCATGAAAAGCTTTGCGCCTTAAGTTGAAGTATTTAAAGATCTTAATGAGATAAGATCTACTGGAAACAGATCTCAAACAGTCATTTACATCACTTTTTTTTAATTGTCCTACATCAAAAAGATATAAAATAAAGTAGCTAAAATGATGATTAAATCAAATATCTGAATTAGTGTTAAAAAAGATAAAATTAAACTAAGACTTGAAATGAAATTAAAAATGCTAAATGAGATGAAACATCTGAAATAAAGTTTAAATGAGCATTTAAAATTAAGTGATCGAAAACTTTCTTGTGCGCAATTAATTGGAATAAAATTATGATTTTACATTAATAACCACTTAGTGTTCTTGTACAATAATCTGTAATAGCTAGATCTAAGAGGGAAGTTGAAGGCGCGATATCCCTCCCCAAATTTTATTTATTTGTTTATTGTATAAGATATATAATTCACATAACAATTAGGAAATGATACATATTTTTTTTCCTGTTCCAGAAATACATTGCCAGATTTTTCGCTTAAAATAGCAACAAGGATTCTCAATTCAAAACTTACATCAGATCTACTACAGAGAGAAAGAGAATAAATTTAAAAATTTCTGTATATTATTTTTTCTTTTAATTTTTCAAAACATACGTAAAAAGAGGAATAAAGATTGCCGAATTAAAAAACACGTTTTAAATTAAATAAGAAAATGCGTTATTATATTATTAATTTTAAATAATTAATAATGTTATGATTGTTAAAGTATCTCACTCCTCTAGAAAAATTTGTAATAATATTTGTTATTTATATAATACACGATATTCAAAATACAAGAAAAGATAAGAATAATGAAGTAAGAACTAAATTAGATAATGCAATTTCTTCCAATTTTCTCTAAAATACAATTTTGATGTAAATTTTATCTTGTCTCCTTGAATTTGGAAATTAAATGGTCTAAATAGTTATTTTATCAGTGTACTTATATCTCGAAATAGTGCAAAGAAATCAAATATCTTTCTTCAGTTTTAAAAGTAGCATAAACAAAGAATTAATTTTTTTTAAAAAAAAAAATTCCCCCATCCTTTTTTTTTTCTTTTCTTTTTTTATTTAACATCAGAAAGTTAAAAAGTATTTTTCAATAGTTTTAAAATGTATTCAGGTTAAATATAGAAAGAAGTTAATAACTAAAAATGATAAAATTTGCAATTTGGTGTTCTTAAAAAGGACCGCGAATAAAGTAAGCCGTAATACTTGAGTAAAATTTCTGAGAACATTTTTCATTAAAATAAATTTTCACCGCTAAATTGTATTTATCTAATATAGTGCAAATTATTTCGATATTTATAGTCATTTGAAAACTAGGCTCTACCTATATTATTCTTTTCTGAAAATGTGCAAAAATAATTTCTCTCTCTCTCTCTCTCTCTTTTTCTGTTAAAATAAGGTACTTATAAATTTTTAAAATTAGACAAATTTAATTTAGATATTCTTTGCTTGTTAAATGTAAAATCTATAATACTAAAAATTATTTTAAATGATAAATCTTTTAATTAAATCTTTAAAACTAGTTTAAATGGAATGTTTTTTATACATAAGCATTAATTAATTTTTGATGTAAGCTTTAGATACATATAAATGCTTTTAAATTAATTAATTTATAATAACTTGAGAACTTACCACATTTATGATTAAAAAAGAAAATGTTTAAGTATCTAAGTCAATCATAATACGGATGGGCTTTGATGTTCAGCTTGTTGCGAATCATACCAAAAACTATATTTAATGAAACCGTAGGTCTGTAGTGTCTTTTACAGTAATTTTTTTTTAAATTTTAAAAACTCCAAAATAGTTTCTTAGTTACATTTAAAAGTATTAAAGAAACACTTTTATTCAATGACACACAGTATTAATCAAAAGAATAAATTTATTGACTTAAGTATCTACAAAGAAAATCAATTGCATCCATTCAACAGTCTTTAATGGTCTAAATGTCTTGACTCTGGAATTCAAACAGCCAAAATATATTTTATAAAAAAAAAAAAAAAAAAAAAAAAAATCATTCTTAAATTCCTCGAAGAAGTTATTCAGGTACTCAAGGTAACAAATAAAGGAAATGAAATACAATTCATGAATAAGTATATGAAGTAAACGTGCACAACCATCATATCTCAAATAAATATAGTGCACTACAAAGCAGAAAAACTTTTCAGCGAAGGTATGAAAAGTAAACTAGATTTATTTTTACCTTTTTTAGAGGGAGGATGTTTTTATACAAAAAATATAAGAGTTAATTTGTATTTTAATAGAAATTTACGCAATGTAAATGTAAAATAGAGGAAATGAAAACCGAGAAGATAAATTTGATACAAAACTGATGGCGCACACACACAAACACACATACACATATATATGTGTGTGTGTGTGTCTTTTTTCTCATTGGTCCAATTATGATTTTATACAGCTTGTTTTAATTTATATATAAAGCTCGACTTATTAAAGTTTATTTATTATATAAAGCTCGACTATTTTTTGCAACTAAAATCCCATTTTTGAAGTGTTTAAGATTTTGAATGAAATCTTATAAGAATATTAAACATTTCTTAGAATTTAAGCATTAGTGTTGCTTAATTTTTTTTTTTTTTTTGTTCTCGTTGACTGATCATCACGATTAGATTTCCAACGATAAAAATAATATGAATCTCTGACAGAAAACTTCATTGTAATTTACGTTATCTTTATAATAAAGTATGAAGATTTTAAATGCTTTAAAATTGCTCTACAATTCTTGCAAGTTACAAAAGTTCGAATTTTATTTTCAGGCAACATTACGGTATTTCCTATTAAACTTTTCATCTTAACCTTAATAGGTAAACAAGCTTGTCAACACTGCTGTAAATTTTGACGTGATATTTCTTTCTATGAAAGTCACAGCAAATCCGAAGAATGCAGGTATAAATGAGCCTATTAACAAATACAAACAGTTTTGATATTTTTAATTTTTTCTCCCTTTTTACTGTAACCGTAGAAAAGAATAAATAGAAATGATAGATATAAAAAACTAACTTTTAGTGGAAATTTAGTATTTTTGTGGTTCTTCGTTAACAGCTTTTAATTTTGTAGATGAACTAAGAGTTTATTAATAAAGATTTTTAAAATATGGCCCTGAGAACGAGTGTATATCCTTTAGAAACCAAATAAAACTTTTAATTTAGATTTAAATGCATTGATGCTTGAGTCAACTTCCTTTAAGACTGCCACACACACGCACGTAAAAACTATCTGGAATTCAAGTAATTTAAAGAAATGTAGGGGAACGAGTTGCATCAATAACAAATTAGAGTCTGTTATTGTTCGGAAATACAATTTGCAATTAAAAGAAGCTGCAAATTGCTAGCAAAAAGAAAAGCCCGAGCAACGAAAATGAGAAGCCTAAAAACTGCACAACAAATGTAATTCTAATAACTTTCTGTCTTATATTTTACATTCAATACATCTGAACAAAAAACAACAATAGAGAAAGAAGCCCGATCAAAAACTTAATTTAAAGCAACTTCTTTGTTTTAAATGGAGTTAGGTTCTTACAAATTGCTATGGTTTTCAGGTTCAAATTAAGAAAACTAAAGCAGCCAATAAAGGTGTGCGTAATTAGAGTTCTGATGTCAGTGTAATTTGAAGGAAAATGATTTTGTTTCTTTGTTAAAATTGTGCAAAGTGAAACAAAAATAAAGAAAGTATTTGAGATGTCAAAGTAGAAAAGAGTTGAAAGTGGTGGTAATTTTCCACAGCTATAAATATTCTGTCTAAAGGTCTCTCATCTTTGTTAAGAAGAGGACATATTTAATACAATTATTGTATTTATTAATACGCCTGGATTATGTGGATGCAATTTCTTGCTAAGTGCAATAAAAATATACAAGAAAATATTTATTTATTTCTAACTCTTGATTAAAAATTATAAATAAATAATAGTAACAGTAAGAGTGCAGCAGAAGCTGTAAGAATTCTGTGTGCAGCAGAAGCTGTAAGAATTCTGTGTGCATCATCGATTACAATGAAAATTTCATAATAATCGGATAAGGATATATATATATATATATATAAAATATATATATATATATGTGTGTGTGTGTGTGTGTGTGTGTGTGTGTGTGTGTGTGTGTATGTGTGTGTTAATAAAGATAAAAACTGAAATCAAAAATTTCAGACTATGCATGAAACTTTATGGAACACATTTGATAATTAGTATTCATAGGTGAATCATAGGTAGTTATTGAAGATACTTATACATGATTCGCGAACACGTAAAACAGTGCTGAAAAAAAGTGATCAGAAAATATCTTTTCATATATACCGCACTCTATTAAACTTGCAATTTTAATTTATATGTGACCTAAAGTTCTGGACGAAAATATTATTTGTGGTTGTTAGGAGATCCTCACTAGAGTGAGGAAGCTTTGTAATTCCTAAATTATCTTTAGTTTCAATAATAGTGGTAATAAAATTTATATATTTCGCATTCAAATGTTACTTAAAAACAAATAAAGGCGAGGTTAGACAGCACATTTGCATTGTGAATGTACTTACAAATCATTATGATCCTATTTTAAAATAAAATAATTTTATATTTGAAAAAAAATCTTCAAATTCTATCAAGAGGAATTCAAAATTTAAACATCTGTGTGGTAAGAACAGAGGGGAAAAAAACCGTTCAGTTAATTCATAGCTTTTATTTGAAATGACAAAATATAATTATACCTTAAATAAATTTGGAATAGTTTTTCTGTTTCGTTTTTGCTCATAAAGACTTATAAAAAAGGTTTATATTTTCCACTAAAAGTTTTGAATAAATATAAAGTAGCCTTTTTCTGTAAATTCACAACATAGTGAGCAACTATATCATTTAATTAAACTCTTGGTTTTATGATTTGCAAAGCCCAGTGTTTAGTATATTTAATTTTCTATCTTTTTCTGTTTGTATAACATTACTTAATTATTCTGTAAATATATCTTATAAGGTTTTTATTAATATTATTGGTAACATAAAATGCAAAAATTTGCATATATATAATTTTTGATTCATATAATTTAAACGAAAAATATCTCATCCGATAGTATCCAAATATTGAGTCAATTTTTCTGAAATTTCAAGCAATTCTAACAACTGAAAATGAAATAGATTAGAAAATTTTCTAGAACTACACAGAAACCAATTTATCTCGCTAAATTTATACATAGGGCATGATTTAAGCTCAATAGTTTGTAAGGATTCCTTTTTTTATATTTCTTATTTATTTATAGTACGCCAATGCCTTTTGTAGTTAAATACCGCAACGTTTCTTTAAAATCTTGCTATATTGTCATTTCTTCAAATGCAAACAAACAAAATAAATAAATAAAGATTAGTTTACTTGAAATATATTTACGAAAGTGAAAGAGAAAGATCTAATTTTGGAAGAATTCTCTAAATGGGGAAGGGAGAGGAAGATGGTTACTACTATATTTGCTTAGTTTTGCGCATTCGGTTTGTTAAAATTGAAAAATGGGAAGTTGGCAAGTTAAAATAAATAACGAATGTGATAATAGTATAAGAATGTCAGAAAGAAAGAGTGAAAGAATCTTTTAGGAGTGATAGAAAGGTTTTCCGGAGTTGGAGACGGAGTGATGCAATCCTTCTGTTGTTGATGCGCAGAGTAAACATTTCGCTGATGAATCTTTTCCCACAGCAGAGACAAATTCCTTCGAAAAGAGAAGGCGCGGAGTACTTAGCGCCTGAAAAAGGCGCTCCGCGAGATGAATCGGAATAGGAAAAGTTAAGAATGTCGGAGGAAGAGAGAGCATTGATTGGCTATTAACTGTAATCGGATCACAATAGGAGGAGACGTAATTGTATTCAAATGAGGGGGCAGCAAACAAAAGCTAACAATTCCTCTCGTGTTTTCAGGGTTAAAAACGACAGAAGGCTTACTTTGACACAAACCACGGAAATACAATGACAGAAAAGAGTAGGCTCTAATGTATGCGTTACTTACTTTTGATGGGTGTGTTTGTGTGATCAGGAGAAGAAATGTGGGAAACTTTTAACCACGTGATAAATGTTTGTTTCTTAAGTGATTTGGGGATAAAAGCGGCGTTTTGTAGACATTTTGTTTATCATTTGTGTGTTATTTGTCTTTTACCAATTAAATCAAAAGACCTGAGATTGCAGATAAGAAAAGGGTGCTTTTTTATTTATTTATTTTTTTTCGACTGTTATTTTGTGGTGGTATTCAATATATTTTTTTTTAAATGTACACTTTTTTCGAAGGAACTAGTTTATAGGAGGATAAACGATTAAAAGAAAATAGCAATGATCAGAAAGATTACCTTTAGAATTTTTTTCAAAAATCATTTTCCAAAGTATAATAACAAATAAATCGTTCCAAAATATTTTAAAATTCTTTATAAAAGTTATCACATGAGAAGGGAAATGAAAAAATCTAAAATTAAAAGAATGCATCTTATTGAAATTAAAAGCGAATTTTTTTTTTATAAAAGAGAGAGAAAATCTCTTATTTAATATTTTAACTGAACAAACATTTTTGGATGATATAAAAGAACAGGAAAGATTGTTGTCATTATCTTCTTTCATTTCATTTTTGATTCTGTTACTAAAGAACGTGAAGAAAAAATTGACAAAATCTACTCAACCTCATTTAAGTAGTTTTCTTTTATGAGTTTTATTTATTATTTAGTTAATTTGTTGTAAAAGTATCAGATATTATTATAATAAATGTCAAAGTTTTTTGTTATTTTTAAATATAAGAGTAGTTTAATTCCACTTAATACAATGTACTTAGAAAGTTGTTATATTCGGAATATAACGTATTGATAATTTGTATTTTTCCTATCTTTTGAAAAATAAGTAAATTATCTAACAATGAAAAATGCAGCAATGAAAATGAAGCATTATATTTTGTTTGGATATATTTTATTAAAAGAACAAACGAGTTCTTAAAATATTGTTCTGTTCTATATAATGTATTAAGCACGATTGCTTATTCCCATTACTTTTGAGATTGCTTTTAAATATCAAATTTACTTGGACATTTATTGAAATGTTTCTAGTATAAAAAAAAAAAAAAAATTTCATATGGAAAAGTTGGTACATGTTAAATGATATAAATATTATAAATGAATTTGAGAGTTTTGAATAAGATAAAGTGAATAGATTTTATAAGACAATTTTTACTTTCTCTTATTAAGGATTTTGGAATATAATCCTAATCATTTTGAAATTTAGATTAAAAAAATAACTAAACAAAATTACTTAAAATGAAAATAAAATTTTAATATTTAGCCTTATGGACTATTAAGATTTTTAAACCTTCAATAAAATTAAAACAAAAAATGCACTCTGACATTTTTACTTTTGTAAGAGAAATCGAACTCCAAAATTTACGAAACCTTTCTTTCAATAGAATTTTTTTTCTTAACCAGGAAAATAAAATCCTCAGCCTTCAGCAGTGAGAAAAGAGAAATTGTTTTTATGACAGCCTTTGGGCATCGTGATTATTTTTGAATTTCTTATATTTTACTTTTTTTATATGAAATGGGAAAGTTACAAGTACGAAAAATGTATCCTTTTGAAGGAGTGAATTACAAAGAAAAGAAAAAAAAAAAAAAAATGAAGTGACCACACCATTAATAGAAATACTCCTGGTCTCCTTTTTATTGCTCTTTCAAAAGATCTTAATCAAAATTTATTGTTCATAAATAAGTGTTTTTACGAAATCCAACGTCCTAAGTTTTCAGCTTAGTTTTAGTAAAGCATTCTGAGCGTTAATATACACGTGCTGCTGATCAACGGAAATGAATGTTCTTGTCCATTGGATTGTCGTTGCTAGTTGAGCGGAACTTACATAGAAAATAACAGAAACTGAATGGCCAAAAGCGTTGAACAGTTGTTGTTCATCGATGCTATAACGCGTAGTGACCTTGAGCTGGAAAGCAAGTCAAAAGGAACATTGACCCAATTGTATATTCGACAATCTGTTCCGTGCATCGAAGAAGGGTTCGGTTAAAACATCAGACGTTTTCGCTTTCAACGACAATTGATTTAATTTTTTTTGTTTTTGTTTTATTCAGCACAGCAAAATAAGGAAGTATTCTGAAAGATGTTTTATTCAGGAAAACGTTTTCACAGTTCTAAAGAAGACAATGGTTTCTCTTAAAGGGTTAGAATACTTGCAAGTGGACTTACTCATATAAGTCATGCAACAATGTTCTTAAGAAATAAAGATATATTTTTTTTAATTCTCGGTTTATTTTAAATAGCACGGGGTTTGAATTTAAATAAAGGGCATACGCATTTATTTTCAGAATAAATGCATAATGACGTAAAACATTTCATTTTAAATAGCATCATCTTATGTCCCGATATCTCAAATAGAAAGAGTCAAACTTTTAACATAATTATGTCTAACTATATCCCTAAATATTTGAACATCTTTATATCTCTTGTTCAGTGTAATGAAAATTGATGGTTATATATTACTCACTCTAATAACAAAATGGCTGTTAATGATTAGATACACTTGAAGCCCAGTAGCCTTGTTTAGTTTCATTAAATTTCATCTCAATGTATATTTTTCTCTATTTATTTACTCTTGTTTTACTCTTTACTACACTCTAGTTTTATGTCTGTTTTTTTTTTTTTTTTTTTTTTTGTTGCGATTATTACTATTTCTCTCAGAACTCGTCTCCTATTGTATTTCACATGTTTTGTTTTCTGATGCACTCTTGTAAACCACCGCAAGGATATATATTATACTTATTAATACAAATTACGGCATATCTTGCCGTAAAATAGCATAAAATAATTTTAAAAAATTAGCATGGTAATCATAATGCAAAAATCTTCTCTGAAAAGTAAATTCTGATATAAAACACTTCTTCGGAAGAGTAAAAAGAAAATGAAGAAAATAAAAATCATTGTGAAGAAATTTCCTCTTCGGAAGGTGAAACCTGAAGTTTAATTTCACGAAACATCAGGACTCGGTGGAAGATCATTGAGAAAACACCATGAAAGGTAACACGAAGCTGTCAAAGCTCTTAAAAACATCGGAAGAAGTATAGAAATAATAGTTCTGGGGATAGGTGAAACTTATAGGGTAAGAAAGAAGAAGTGTTTACTTTCTCATGTCTCCGAAGTGCTGCGCTCTCGGTCAATAGGGTTTTATGTGAAAACTAAAACGGTTCTAACGTAAAGTGAGCCTCCTATTCATTCTATTTGCAGCCACTTTTCACCTCTATTTACCCTTTAAACAAAACCAAAAGCTTCTAGAAACACAAAGTAGAGAAAAGACCCTTGAGAAAACGAAATCAATACCAAAATTTGTATTCAGTAGAGGGCAGCTAGAAGTTTAACACCCGAGATAGACTTTGTAAAAAATCGTCTATAAAATAAACCGATCGTTACGCGATTACGTTGCATTATCTTGAAAAGTACGCGTCATAAGTTTATGGGAAGAAAAGATAAGATTTTACAGCAGCGATAAAAATCTTTTATTCTCTCTCTTTTTCTCTCTTTCTCTCTACTGTCGCCTTAAATTTCTTTATCGCCCCATAACACTCGTTCTTTTTCCAACGTCCGAGGCAGTTTGTTGGAGAGTCAACAAGAACTTGGAGGGCACATCATAGAAATTGGGATAATAGGACCACATTGAGGAAGAAAAAGGAAAATTTTAAAGGAAAGATAGAAGAAGAGGTGAGAAGGAACATTTTACTCTCTCTCCACTTCACCTGCTGTTATCAGGATTAAAGTTGAGGATCGGAGTAAGTACACAAACTTAGACAAGCTTCAGTCGAGAGCAAAAATTCTTCCACTAAGCCTTGTTTTTTTCCCCGTTAGGTAGGCCTGAGAAAACGCCAGGTGAGCGCTCCCAGCAGCTACCACCTACATCAACACTCTTTTCTCTTTTTTGCTCTTGGTTTCGCTTCTTTGTTTTCTATAGAGAGTTGATATTTCAATATAAGGTATTAAAATACTAATAGGCTCCTTGGCTTTCAATTCCGCAATGAACGAATATCACTTTAAGTATTTAAAGATGACTGCGACTATATAATCGGCGCATTTCGCTAAGTATAATGTAAATACTGGTGCGTTAAGTCACTGGGGCAATTTCTATATTTACAAATTAGTTTATTGATTTTAAAAATAGAAACACTTTTTAAACTGATATACTGTCCCACATATTTTAATTACAATGTTCATTTTTAGGTTAATATAAGATCTTATGTTAAATGTTATGTATGCTGAAATGAAACAAGAAACATGATTGGAAGGGAAAAAGGTGGAAATGATTAAATTAATTTATAACGAATGTACTTTAAGAAAAATTTAAATAAGCCTAAAAAGAATATATAAAAAGAAAAGAGATAACTCTATAAAATTTAGAAAATATCGAGTGCAGAAAAATACAGTTTAAGGAAAAAAAATTCAAAAACCTTTTTGAGCTTTATTTTATATAATTCTTTATTTAAGAGTTTTTAATGAGGGAAACATAATAACAATACAGAAAGAGTACCTGCTTTTTTAAGGTAACATAAATCTAAGAGATTCTAAGAACTAAATGCCTTTTTAAGAACTAAACTCAGCCTTTTCGGGCTGCTTTCTTTACATTTTTCTATACATTATAATACATTATTCCAATTTCATTTACATATTGTTATTCCCAATGTAGAACAAAAAACGATGGTGAAATATAAAGATTCAAAACGTATGTATTATATAAAGTTATACATATAGAAAAATAAACAAGGAATAAAAACAAACGAAAAAGCAAAAGTAAAAACAGAAGCGAGTCAGTGAGCATTAAGAATAATTAGGATAATACTTTAAAAAGCATTAATTATGCAAATCAGAAAAGAAAACACAGAGATTTTAGGTAATTCTTAGATACCCTTCATCTTCGTTGACGGAAATTAGATTTAAATCTGGCCTAAAGTTCGGTAAAAGTCGAACAAACCCAAGAAAAATAACAAAAGAGTTTTAAAAAAACATAGTAAAAAGACTGTTAAAACGCTACTTTATTGTCGTTTCGAATTAAAAGTGAATGAGAGCTTCGAAACAAGATTAACGCTTCAGATTAAGTCATTAATTGGATAAGAATAACAATAAGAGTGTTTATAGAATTCCCCGGGAATTATTTTATGCAAAAAAAACTGATTTGCCATCAGTGAATTTTAACAATATTTATACTAAATTTGCGTCTTTCATATAGTTGGCCAAACCAGACATCCTCACAGCGTGGGATATTCAAAATTTTTCATCATTCGAAGAAATCTTTTCGCGATTTTCGGATTCAAGGACATAATTATAAATTAAGTGGTGGCAGTTTCTGACAGAAATTACTATACATCCTGTTTTGATAAGTATGATTTATATCAATATTTTACAGCGTTTTTATGCGCAAACTACGGTTGATTGACATTGAAAAAGATTTTTATAAGTATGACTTAAAAGGTATTATATTATTTAGAGTCTTAAAAAGAGGTGTTTTCTCCTCATTCATAAGCCGAAAAAATTTTTGCAAAATATTGCCTTTGATTACATGCTCTTAAATGGACAATTTAGCCAAGACAATGCTCTGAGTATTTTGGTTGTTTCTTATTAAGATAAAAACTGCACACCGAATGATTTTTTTCTGGACACATTTTTTACAAAATTTTCTTCGCTTTTTAATCTAAGTTAAAACAATGATACTATCAACATATTTGGAAATATCTTGTAGAATTTTCTGACGGAAATGTGTGTAGGAAAGAATTTAAAAATTATGTTCTAAAAAAGTTCATTGGGATCTTTTTCATGAACAAAATTTGCGCAGCAAGAAGTCTAAAAAAAAGTATCAAAAGTTATGGTAAATTCTTAATCTAAAATTGTAAATTTAGCTATATTTTTAGAGTGTATCTTTTAAAGTCTTAAAATCTGTCAAGCTAAAAGATATGGAATCATAAATTCTTGGAAGCTGATATTTATTCCTTAAAAAGGATTTTCGAGGAATATCACAAAACAAAAGAATAAAAATAACAAAGACAGGGTTCTATTATTTAGATAAGACTAAGTATGAAATTCAAGTTCAAATTCTTTGTTAAAAGAAAAGACAATGTTTTAACTTTTCTGAGAGAGTATTTCAATCTAAATAGATACTGATAATACAGTACTTTCACTTTAGAAGGAACGTTACAGAATGAAAGATTGAAAATCATGAAAATCATTTATGATAAAACAATTAAGAAAAAATAAAGGCGCAACACAGCTCAGTTTGATTGAAAAAGAATGTTGCTGTAATTTGGATGTAAGTTTGAGGAAAAACTTTTTCTTTTCTCTCTCCTTCTGATAGATGGATTACGTATGTCTATTTAGGTCAACAAAAAAAAAAGTGATTTCACCAGAAAAGCTTAACTAAAAATAATTAGATCCATATTGAGCTCCAGCATTTTCTTAAATGGCTCTCCCAAAGGTGCAGAAAACAAAATAGAATTTCATAATTCTTTTAATAAGCATAAAAACTTTGACTTTTCGAAAGGTCCGTGAACAGCCCAAGCAGGTAACTATTATTTCTGGTGGGAAATGTACTTCATCCATGATATATGACTGGGTCAAACCACACGACTTTGGTAGTGAGAGGCACGCCCACATAAAAGGCTTTTTTTTCTACCTTCACTCTTCGAGCTGCGAAGCAGTAAAAAGAAAAATGAAAGGCGATCAATACTAGGGACGGTTTTCACGATCTGCAAAACACCCATGCCTCGGCAGTGCATTTTTTACAGAATGATTGAGAGATGGTTCGAAATCTGTTGGAAGCTGCGCAAAACTCGATGGTGAAATCTGGGGTATAATGAAAGGTTTTCGAATGTATCTTTTCCGAAACAGTACAAGTCTGGTTAAATTTCGATGCTGGTAATAAGTACCTAAATATGAGAAATGCATTTTCTTTTCAATAAACTAGATTTTGCGGGCTATGCTTTATTTCTACTTGAAGTTATTTCTGTGATATCTAATAATAATATTGAATCATTTCTCATGGAGTTGTCACGAACTTAAAATGATAGTTTAGTGAACATTGTATTGACTAAAAAAAAAAGCATTACTCATTTGATGTACTTTTCAAATGATTGTCTTTCTTTTGTTACAATATTAAAACTAATATTAGCATTTAGCACAGTAAATAATTCAGACCAAAACAAGAATAAGGCATTTATACAGACAATGAATAAATGAATCAGAAAATAAACTTTGTAACTCAGGAGAAAGAAGGGAGACAAAACGAGAAAGAGAAAAGTTGAATATCTGTCTTTAAATCGTGGAGTGTTTTGAATTGCACTGAGAACGATAAAAAATATCGAAAGTTGAAGCTGACCAAAATTCATGAAAAATTCCTATTAAAAGATGTAACTAATACAAATAAAAGAAATTATCTTGTTTATCACAGAACTGATCCTGCCTAACCTAATTTTTAACTTTTATAAAATGATAAGCATAATTTGCTGCAACAGATTTTTAAAATGTGCATGCATGTATACATTTATCTCTTATATGAGTTGCTTTTCGAAAGTCAAGTTGAACAAAATTAAGAGTATCCTAGAACTGCATTGTTAATAAGAATCATTGCATTAGGCTAACATATATTCCAGCCCTTGAATAGAAAAGGGGAAAAATCAAAAACCCCTCCAAAGCCCTAATATTCCGCGTGCTGTTTCATTATGTTAATCACATTCGAAAAACCAGATACACATTAGCATAATGGTGCGGATTCAAATCTCCCCTTAAAGTCTCCGCACGGAAGTTTGCCAGTTTAGGGCTGAAAGTTCTTTTGACTATTAACATTTAAATCGTGTATTCAGACAACTTTTAAGAGAGCATGACTACATTTAGCACATGCAAAAAGTTAAAACTAGAAAAACACAAAACTTGTATTTGATTGAAATTTAAAAGAAACAAACAAGCAAGTAAACAAACAAAAATAAATAGAGTTGAATTCGAATTTTAAAGAATTATTTGATGTTATGGAACTGTTGATTATTTATTTTCATAATAATATTTTTAAAAAAATAGGACTTAAGTATTAAATTTCCTATATAATTCATCTGGTAAATTTCCGATCTGCCAAACTCGCTAAAAATGAATAATATATTCATCAAACTTGATGCCGGTCAAGAGTTTTCTTTTAAAAATATCTCGGAGACATAAGATAGTACCGAATAAGTTGACAATTTAATGGGCAAATCTTAATTTTTGATAAAGCAATAAGCTTATTCTTACAAAAGAGATGGATTCTTTCTCTTACAGGATAAATTAAAATCATTGAGAAACATATGTTATTTATGTGAAAGTTTTTATCAAGATAAAATTTGCTCAGGTAGTTTTTGGGCTAGAGTGGAAACAAAACAGAGATTTCCTACAAAAGAATATACTATGAATGCTTGAAGCAAAAACGTATAAAAGATGTTAACAATAAACTCTAATCTCGACGTTTTTATATCCACAATAGAATGTTTCAGAATATTAAGAATATAAGAAATTAAATTTTTTCGAAATAGAAACTGTCAAAATGGTTACGTTACAAAACATTAAGAAAATCGGAACATTGTAGAAGCCATGAATTTTAAGGATATAAGAAGGAAGTAAAGAACTTAAAACTTCTTTCGTCGAATTAAGACGCGATACTAATTTTGAATCCCTTATAGATGGAAAAGATGCTTAAGTAGTTTTCCTCATTTCTAAAAATTTAATTGTATTCATTAGAAATTTAAAAATATATATTCCTAAAACTAAATTCTTCGTTTCATTTTAATATAACTTCTTAAATGCAGATACATTCTCAATAGTTCAATACATGTTTTCATAAAATCCGTAAAGTTAAAATAACGAATTAAATAGTTGTTATGATATTGAAAGTAAAAATTTCAATAGTTAAATGAAATATTTAAAAGGAAAGTTAATTCGTAGTTTCTAATCCAATGATTTGAAAAATAACCCAACCACTAACTTAGAAATAATAATTAACATTTTCAAAGATAAATTCCGAATTAAGGCTATAGGGAATTGTGAAAGAGTGTAGAAGAACTAATTAATGCAAACTTCCTCATTGCTTTGTATTAGAGCGTTCACCTTTTTAATTTCACCGAATGTTGTGAAACAAAGTAAATAAATTTTGAATCTGTCCAGTTTCCTGAATGAATTTTTTTTCCTTCTGCAAATCAGATTCTGTTTCCGAGAGCACATTCATCGAAATATCAATGACTATCTCAAATTGGTTTCTAACTTGATAATAATTCGAGAAACTTAGCAAAGATGAATAAATATAAATAATATTATTATTTATTTTTGTTTTAAGCTGCCTAACATTCTTTTTGTTTCACAAAAATTGAGATTGAAGAGGATTATCTGTTTAACTTATAAGTAGCAAGCCATAGCAGTATAACAACATAACTTAGTCAATGCATTCAAACGGAAGACAAGCTTCGAAACGCATGAATCACATTGAAAATGCTTTTGCAAGCCAAATTTTAAATTATTGTAACAAATAAGACCAAATTTAACAAATGAAATCCTTGAGTAGCCATCAAATCTAACATTTTAAACTTCAACAACAAAATACGTTTTCGAGTAATTTCAGCAAAAAAATTAAGTTACGCTAGCATGTGTTTACAAATGCCTACATATATCTCACCTAATGAAAGAACATTGAAAAATTCCATGCTGCGAGCAAAATCTATAAAAAGGTGCATTGCAAGAAAGGAAATACTATTATGTAGTAGGTAGTTTCAGTACAGGTGATAAAATATGAAATAAATTCGCTAAAAACTTATTAATGCTTGAAAAATGTTTTATATTCTAAATAAAGAATTTTTCTTTCCTTATTATTTATTCAGATAATTTCTGTTACTATCAGAATATGTACATCTAAAGCGAAAACGTCGAAATTTAAGAAAAAATGTTCCTTTGAAATAAAAACTAAACTTCATATTTCTAAGTCTCGCAAAGTGAGAAACATGTTTGAAAACTGAGTAAAGTTTAAGCTTCAAAACTAAAAATGCTCGTCCACATTTTGTTTTTAAATGCAAAACTTCACAATGACGATTTAAAGTTAATCCTTCCTTAAACAAAACTTCTCTTCATTTCACATGCTTAAAAATGACATAAGTTTTGATTAGGAGATTATATGGTAACAAAAAATGTAGCTAAGTACATTTATAGTTTATAATTTACGTTATAAAGAAAATCACTGTAATAAGCTCTTTAAGAGAGGGTACTAAAATTTTTTTGGAACGAAGGAAACTTTAAAAGTTATTAAAATAAAAACTTAAAATTATTTTGACAATTTTAATTATTTAAGTTTTGAGTACATTATTTTTAAAATTAATATTGGAACTACCTGTATCTATGGATATTTTTTCCCACTGAGTTTAAAACAAAATCTTATTAAAATGAAAAAAATATGAATTAATGTTAAAGCGCGAATAGTCGTAAACGTAAAGTCGAAAACATATTGAATTATACTTCATACGAAATACTGTATAAATTCTGATTTGTACTTACGTCTTCGAATTTTAAGCAATCAGCGATAGAATTCATTATAAACTCTTTATAAAGCGTTCCAAAACAATTTCTTTTATAAGCGAGAAAAACAAAATTATCTTCAAAACTATATTCAAATAATTAATTTCTGAAAACTTGCGTAATCCTAATCCGGATTTCTTTTGAAAAGAGCTTTTAAACACCTTTCAAAAAATCCGCGGCTATATAGCGAACGGAAAGAAAATAGTTAGAATCGGAAAAGATTCATTAAGTATCAATTACTAGATTGTTTATCCTATTATATAAAAGACAACACTGTTAGTGATTACAATAAACGATATTTGTATTCGCCTTAAACATTTTTAAGCCGTGCTTTTGTTAGGGAGAGGAAGATGCGACATTGTTGATTGTTGTAAGTGGTGGGAGGGATGTGATCCATCACTGTCTGTTTGCCCTAGTGATAGATGAGAGGCATAAAGTGTGTCAAGCCGCCGATAGAGGGCGCTCGCATACAAGGCGATTGCTTTCTCGGATGTTTTGAAGTTCTAAACTCTCCGCCGAATAGCAGCGCATCAACGGAGTTGCCCGCAACTTTTGATTCGTCGCTCTTCCTGAATTTCCTCATCGTAAGAAGAGCGCTCCGAAACAGGAAGACAAAATGATTTTCGAAATATCACGAGCACATGTATTTTGGCTAACTAAATTGATTTAAAAGAGTTCCGTACACTTTTGCGCAGCTCTGTCGTTACACGAGTTCGTTTTAAAAATAACTTAACTTTTCCGAGCTGGAATACAAGTTAAGAACTAAGATGGTAATTCCAGAAAAGCTTTGTAACAAATGAAATCGTAATTTGTTATTCAAAGTGAGAGAAAAATTAAAGAGATTTAAAAAAAATAAATCACGCAAACAAATTTGTTTTAACTCATACAAATAAATAAAAAGTTCCAAGAATGATAAAAATAAAATTAGGAGTAATCCTTCAAACAAAACTAAATTTCATCTTCCTCATTTCACATATGCCACTTAATCATTATTTTTCTAATAGAATATTTATAATTTAAAACTATCCTATGTGTGCGAAAATTATCGGAAGTACTACGATGATTAGTTCAGAAAGTAAGAAACGATCGGGTTTTTTAGAAGTTCGCTGAGTAAAATCCAGTTGTCGGGGATCAGTTTCATCAAGGAAGTGTACCCGTTAAATAACGTTCAATATTAAATTCGCTATTTATTATTAAAAAATTCATTAGTTTTTGATAAAAATGTTGAAGGTATGATATTTGAGTATTTTGCAAAATTTGTTCTAAGTTTGAATTTTAAAAATAGAAAATAAAAGAAAAGAAAATTCGTCATTTTTTTCTCCCGGAAAATAGATATGCACCGAAGCAAATGAAAGAACACTGAATGAAATAGTCCAAAAATAAGAGAAAACGATTGAAGACTAAAATTATTTTCGAGTAAAAATATATATCTGAAATAGCGTTACTCAAGTTCCGAAAAGAATAGCTATTTTCGAAATAATACTAAAGAGCAGCGAAAAAATTTCGAACTCATAAACTAATAATCAAAAGCGTTATTTTTTCTTAATTGCTTGAAATAACTGAAAGATTTCTTCGAAAAATATGATTAATATATCCTAGAAAGCGTAAGTCCTCGTTGTATTTTTCACGAACAGTAATTCAAAATCCCTCGAAAATCTTAAGTTCAAGCAAATTAAAAAAAAAAAAAATAGTTCTCCACACAATGAAGTCCAATAATAATAATAAAAAATATCCAAAATCATGTTACTTAGCGTTGATCTCAAAATTTCCACTAATCACCGTAAGTATTTCGCTGAGTGTCCGCTGCCGTCGGCGGCATCGGTAACGGCCTACCGCTGCGTGGGTGAGCGAACGGCAGAGTCCGAATTCCCTAATAATCGCGAAGTCCGAACTGACCCACGGTCATCGAAGGGTTGCATGAAAGAGTCGCGAAGGAAGTGTAAGAAGAGCAACCTACTTTTGTTGACGATCATAGCAGTAACTCCATTCACAATCAAAGGGGGGGTCTGCTGACTAGAGAAGGTCACCCAATGTCCAGTGTTGGCGAATGATGAGAGGAAGTAGTGGCCGCAACCAATGAAGAAGCGGGAGCGCGTCGACACACCAACCGTCTACGAGGCGAGCCGGGCTTCGACTGAACGCCGCAAAGGAAAAGGGGTCGCTGTCGAAAAATGCAAACACCGGGGGGAAGGCAACGTTTGACTCTCTTTCCCAACAGAGGGCACCAATGTTGCAGGTGTACCATTGGGCGTCCCGGGTCACGTGGGGAGGGGGGGAAAAGACGATCACTGACGTAAGGCGAGAGGAGGGCGTGGAAGCAAAGAAATGCGCGCACTGCTTGTTTTGTGTGCGGCAGTATAGAAAAGAAAGGCAACGAAGATCGGCGTCTGCGCAAGAACCATCCCCCTACAGGAGAGAAACGCGATTTTTATGGCGCGATCGATCCTGACGGCCGCCTCTGCCACAAAAAAAGCATCGGCAAGCTTTCGCTCCTTTTTTTGCCGTCCTTCTTCTTGATGGACCGTCCTTTCGTTGAGATTCCGATTTTTGTAGGACTCGCTCTTCCCTTTCTCAGGCGCATCCGCCTCGTTTGCCTCTCTTGGCATCATCGTTGCTTATGACAGTTGAGAAAAGTTGATCGGCCAGTTTAGACGGTTGGCTTTCAGATTCCACATCCTATGTTTTCCACATTTGCTTGCCGGTATTTGCTTGTGAGGATTTGCTCTGAAGCTACTGACTTGATGGTCTTAGTATCGGTCGTATGAACCGTGTATCAGTTCCATGATTTGAATTTTCCTCTTTGGAACTATAGCGTATAATATGCATGAAATCTAATCTTTTAGCCTGCTTTGGTCGTTGATTTGACTTATTTTTTCCAGGATTGCTTGGATGACCAACTCTGGTATGTTTATTTGCAACATTTCTTACTAAATCAAAAGTGAATTCCTTTTGTGGTTTTTGCAGAATTTCATAAATAAAATACTTTATTCCTGCTTTGATAATGTCTGGCCAATATCATATCTAAATGAAACTGAATTCTACGGAGATTAAAAAATCACCAGTGTAGAAGACAGTTTAGACTGTTAATGAACATGCTTTGGTCTACATATGGGCACGAATAAATTTAACAGCTAGCTTTTTTATTTGTAATATGTCCTAATGCATCTCAGCAATTCAAACAAAAGAGTAGATCATACATTTACTGAAAACAAAAGTTTGATTAAAATAATAACTTTTGCAACAGATTTTAATCATTATTATTAACCTATGATGTCCTTCCTGCACAGGATATCTTTTACTAGGTTGAAATTATACTAAATAATTCTGAACGAAAGGTAGAAACGATACTCTTTTGGATATTCTTTATCTAATCAAGAAAACAAAAACTCAAAAATAAGAATCAACAAGTTTTAAAACCGCTGGATTCATGTTTTGATAAACAATTATCAGTCGAGAATTCTTGTCTTAGAAAACTAAAATAACCGTCCGAGGATAATCTCTTTTAATTGATCACAGTTTTTTTTTCTTTTGGTTAATTAATGTTTCTTTTTCTGAAGCAGACATGTTGATGCAAATACATATTAGCAAATTTGCTGACATTCGTTTTGAGACCAACGGAAAAGATTCAAGAAAAAGCAGTCGCAAACTGTTGCAACACATTAAAACAGAATTTTAATTGAAACCTGAATATTGTAAACTTAGCACGTTAGCTTTATTTTTACAGAAATGTTAGTTGCTTCTTTTTAGAAAGATATTGAATTTTTTTTTAGCTTTAAATTAACAGTTGTTTATTCTGAGATAACTGTACGTTTTCTTTCTTTCTTTTTCTTTTTTTTTTGGTTCGGGAACGCATAGTTAAAAGTTCACGACTCTGAGAGAGCTACAATATTTTTCTCATTATTTGTATAAAATGACTATACGATAAGATTCAAAAAGAAAGTTTACTGGTAATGCAAAGTAAGGGTTTAAAACCGATGAAATGGAAAATCCATATTATGAAAACTTGCTTTTAAGTCTAACAGCTAAGGTAAGTGTCAAATTCTTATATAAAAACCAATTTTATGTGTTATTACCGCACAATTAATGTCCCTATTCTTCAAAATTTGAGAGAAAATCACTTGTGGGGTAGCCCCCGTTCCATTCTTCTTTGAACAAAAGACAAGAGTAAAAGAGTCTTGTTATGAAAAATTTAATTATTCAAGTTGAACCATTGAAAAGATTGAGAGAGAGAGAGAAAAATACGAACTATTCTATGAAATTATAGGCTAATCATTAATTTAGAACAGCAACATAAGTATTATTGTTCTCTAAAAAACATATTATTGCTAACAAAAAAGAGGAGTAACACACATCATTCTTATGGAACTGAAATCTTATGATATCTTCTTATGGAACTTTTCCTTAATTTTCTAAGATTTAGAAGCTGCATGACATCAAAACGTAGTCTATTTTATTTTACATTTTCTATTTTAAAAACAAACCCGATAAAAGCTATTTTTTTTAAAAAAAAGATTCAAAGCATGAAGCAAAGATTATTTTTTAAATAAGCAAAGGATTACATGTATACATTTATTGTAAACATTTGAAATTTTCGGAATTTATAAATTACTTTAAAAGTCACTTAACAGAAACTTAGTTTACAATGAATGCTGCAAAAATAGTTGGTATGAACACCAATACAATACTTCAATGACAAAAAAAAAAAAAGAAAAAAAAAAAAAAAATAGTAGGAAACATATGTTTTAAGTATTTATGATTTCACGATGAGCACTCAGAGTTTTGAAAAGTTCTGATAAAATCAATTGGACTGTATGATGCAATCACCTATCGAAATAAACCATAAAGAGAATTAAGATTATTTTTAGGAAAATGAATCGTCTTTTCAAATAAGGAGTAGCTCCAATAAAAATTTATAAAAATGATGCATTCCGGTTTGCATTATCCTTTTCTTATAAATAGAAAATGTAAGTTTTTAGCTAGGATAGTTTTTAGTAAAAACTAAAAATAGTTTTAAAGAAAACTCTCTTTTGCTTGGTTTTATAGGTTAAGAAGCAACATTTAATAGTAATTTTTATTTTTCCAAGTTCAGCAACAGTCACTAAATGATTATTTAACATTTTATGCTTGAATACCTATGTTAATTGTATGCAAAGAGAGAAAAACTACTTCTTCAGACAATTTTTAAGAGAAAATATGCAACTTTTTTAAAAGACAAAGACTGTAATCCTTCTAATAGAATTAATGATAATTGTTTGAATCTACCTTGTTACAAGAATTAGTAAAATTGTTCATCAAAAGTTACTTAGAAACATTTATAGGTGTAACTACACATATAAAAGTTTAGTTCTTAATTTCAACCTGCTGAATACAACAAGAAATTCATCAACATGATTGGGGTAATTATTTTAGATAATAGTAGAAACTATTTACAAGGGGGGGGGATTGTGTTTTGATTCAAAAAAATTGTTTCAAAATTTAGTTCCTAAAAAAAGCATCGATTCTATTTTTAATAGAATCACTGGATATTTTCGCAACTTACATATCTAAGAGAAAGTTTTGAGGAAGCTAAAAAATATAGTTTTAACATCACGCGAATATCGTATTTTCCTTCCGCCGGCTGAAAAGATCAAAACGAAATGCCTGCAAATTTGTCTAGAAGTGAATGAAGGCAATTTAACTTATCAATTTTAGAATTCATCAAATGAATTTCAGAAGAAGAAAGATCCATTTTAAATTGTATCAATATGTTACTTGGTATTACCAAGTGTTATACATAAATATCAAGTAAATTTTTCATGAAGAATCTCTTCATTTTCGCAGTCAAGACATCATTATTATCAAGCATAAAGAAATTCCCACGGAAAACAAACACTTATCAAAATTTCAACAGAAGAATATTTTTAACTTCACAAATCTAACTCTAAGAAACGAAAGGTCTTCTGTCCTTTTTAAGATACTAAAACCCTTTTAAAAAACCTTACTTTCTGATGACAATTCTAGTTTGATCTAATATAAGCTTCAGCATTTTCAATTGGGACGAATACCAAGGCCAGCTACTTCTCTAAAGTAAAAATTTTACCAATTTTGTAGTGGTAATTGTCCTATCAATTTGCATTGGTAGGACTTGTGCAATTCTATTTGATCTGTCCTGGTACAGTATCAGCATTGCAGCGAAAGGGTTCATCGGACTCAATACAGGAAGTATTTGCATAAGCAGCTGCCGTTAGAAAAAAAAAGATAGCTCTCTTCCGTATACTAGGGGGGTTCACCATCCGATACTGGGAGGCCCCTAGCTCCCCGTTCGCACTAGGTGCAAAGACGGTTGTCGTCGCCAGGTTCTCTCAAGAGCCATTCACCTCTGCACTTTATCATGGGATTTCTCAAGGAAGTATTCATCAGTTCAAAGCTCCCAGAGTGAGTTCTTGAGGTTGTTCAAGGCAGTACATAGAACATTTTAATCATTGGATAACATTCTTTTTCAGGATGCTCGAGTTTTAAGACTTCGCTTGGAGTTTCTTCCAGATATTTGGAATAGTTCTATTCTTAAAGGTAATTATAACCTTACGTTTTTTTCAAAGAAATTCTTTTCCAGTATGTAGTATTAAATTACCTGCAGATATTTATACGAGACTCCTACTGCTAGGATATGAGACTGTATAAGCGAAATTTAGACATATTTAGACATAATTCTAACTTGACTTCTTTACAGTTCACATGCATCAAAATAAAAAGGAATTATTATTGCTTCAAAAAAAAAAAAAAAAAAAAAAAAAAAACCTGAATTAAAAGATAAAGAAACAAGCGTAGAAATTCCACAGTAATACTACAAAAGAAATTTTTTTGAAAAGCTATTCAAGTTATTTCAAAGTTGAAAAATCAAAAGGAACTTTGATGATTAAAAACTTTTTAGATACTGGATTCTTGTGGTTTCGTTCAGATATCATTGTATAAATAAAGGATTTTAATAATCAAATTTTATCAAAGCTCTAAACATAGGCCATCCTTGATTAAATGAAATTCATTTAAAATATAAAGCAATGTTTTTATATAACCCAAATTAGTTTCGCTTAGTTGTTGTTTTAGATTGTTAAAAAAGGTTGTTTGTAATTCCAAATTAGTTTCATTATTCAATAAGTTCTGTGCATTTTGTCATTAATTTACTGAAACTTAGTAATCTAAGAAGTTTGTAGGAAAATTTATGTTTATTAATGCAGGAAATTAATATTCCTTAATATATTCCTTAAGAATTACAGTAAAAATATATTCCTAAAGAATTCTGAGTTTACTTTTCTTTTCTCGTATGTGTGTCATCGGATATTTACAATGAAATATGACGTGAGGAGAAATTAAGATATAAATACAATTTATGGACTAAACAACTATATAAATCTTTTAATTTTAGAGATTTTGATTTTTAAAGCTACCATAATTTAAAACAACGTAAAAAAGATATTTTTGAAAGTTTTCGAAGGATCTCTTTTTGATGAATATTAAAAGAAGTTAAGCCACAAATTAATTTTTAATTTTGATGTAAGATATTAAGTACTTCTGAATTTAAATTTATATCATATTTATAATAATAAACATGATGATAAAATGACGAAATTTTGATTACTAATTATATTTTCTGTACATAATGTAGTTAAAATCTATTGTAAGTAGCTTGTAGTACGGTTTTGAATACAGGTGCCAAAGCGATATTTGCTATTCTAAGCAAAGAAAGTCTTTCAATTTCGAATTCAATCCAATCCTGAAAACTGTTTCATTTTCTATGTATTACTTTTCATAGAATATCATTTGAATTGAAATTCATTCCGAATCCTCAGAATTTAAACAGTTTATATAAAAGCTTTTAAGTATACTGTACTCTAAAAGCATTGTACCAACAAAGGTTAACAAAATGCATTATTCATAAATAAACATTTATAAATTATTACTTTACAATCCATTAGCTACCATGCATAGATATAAATATTATTTATAAAAAGATGAGTTATACGTATTATGATATCTTTTTTCTTAAACATATGAGTCTCTAATATTTCATCTTTAAGGAAAAAACACGTGTATTGTCATCCTATTTTGCTCATTTCAAAAAGCATATTTATATTATAGCTTTAAATTAAGATTAAGCATGCTGGTACGCCCTTTTATAGTTGAAAATGCTTGTCCGACTTTCAGTTGTTGACAAAATTTCAAACAGGAATTTTTGAAAAAATCTAAAACTGTATGAACATTAAGCAATTAAAGTTTGAGGATTTTCAGCGACTTAGTATTATTGTAAAAATAAATCATAAACCACAGATTTTAGTCGATTGATAGTATAATAGAAAGTGTTATCAGATGTATTGTAGGATAGTAAAAATTGTAATAATCTCGAAACTTATGCTGAGAATGGTCAAAATATCTTACTAGTCTAGCGGCATTTAAGCACAGTTATTTACAAGATAAATAAAACCCATAGGATGAACAAATCGTAATTAAAAATATATTAGATTAAAAATAAAGCAGAGTTCCATTCTTATTGCAAAAAGAGACGCTCTGTCATAACCTTTTTTTTCAAAAATTTGTTATCCGGAAGCTTTGGAAATTAGGCTTCAATGTTGAATATGCAAACACTGAATTTAAGCAAAAAAATTGATATCTTAAAAAGAAGAGTTTTTCCGACATAAAATATTCTCTATCATTGCTTAACTTTTAAAGCGAAAGACTTCTAACAATATGTTCACTAAGATGATGATTTAAGAAATTGAGTACCTTTTGTAGATATTTAAAATATAAAGAACAAAATAAACTGACAGACCGTCTCAGATAAATATACAAACTAAAGCAACATAACTTTAGTAATGACACAGTTATTTTGAATTTAAGTACAAGTGCCCGACTTGATAAAGGCATCAGAAAAACGAAAGCTTTAATGTTTTTTTTTTTTTTTTTTTTTTTTTTTTTTTAAATATTCAAAGTATTTTATAAAAGGAATTCTGTATATGAAAGGACTTTTCAGATCTCATTCCACCATGCTTATATTTTAAAGATCAGACTCGTTTCTTATATGCAAAAAATAAATTCAGAAACTTTTGTAGAATAATATTTGAAAAAAAGATGGATGCTATTTAAGTAAGAATGCGTTTGTGTAGCATTTGAATACATGAGAGAATTTAGCTCGTATTCATAATATGGCATGTATTCTCAATATTCAATTATAGCCTTTAATTTATTTGTAAGCAATTTGTTTGAAGCTGAGATAAGTTTTACTTTTCACTCGCTTGTAATTAAGAACTGCAGTACAAGTCAGAGTGTGATTAATTCTGAAAAATCACGACATTACAATAATAGTAGTGAATGACTTCGTGATCCCAAAACTTAGATGGTAAGTATATTTATGGTTAAAAATTGTATTCCTGGTATGTATGGAAAGAGAAAGTTTTGTAAATTTAGTTGAGAGCTGATTTTTCGTAATGTAAAAACATGAAAGTATTCCCGAGTAAAATTTTTGGATAATCATATGGAAGGAAAATATCATCATCTATTATTTCGCAAAATTAGGAAATTTACAATATTGCTTTCATAAAAAGTTGTTGTTTATTTAAGCCCTTTTTTCTTAAGAAAACGTGTTTTTTTCTTCTTTGTCATAAGTATGAAATACATCTAAAGTCCTATACATGTTCCAAACTCTTAAAACTAATGGACTGGAGCAAGATTTCAATGACTGATATGGGTGAAGTTTTGCTTAAACATTTGCTTCATTTATGTTTTTAGAAACTTCATTAAAAAAAACTTTAAAAAAATACGCGAAAAAGCTAAAAAATTATATTTCAAGATAGTTTCAAAAATATTATTATTAAATAAATGAAGAAAAGAAGCATAAAAAAATACTATTCACTCGGTGCAACACATTAAAAAAAGCAATTAGTTCAAATATCTCATTTGAATTTCTCATTATAATGGTTAAAACAATCTCAAGATATTATGAGTTTGATCCTAAAACAGATAATGAGAGATTTTCAACATTATCTGAACATTTTGAAATTGCAATGAATATTTATTTTGTATTCAGGGATTTAAATACCAATGTCGCATTCTTAAAGTATACTATGAGTGCAAAGAGAAGTGCACAGTGCTGAAATAACAATTTTGAGATTGAACAACAGTATTTGTTTTTAAATTGAATAAAAATTTTTTGATTTCAGTTTTATCTTTAAAGAAAGCATCAGTATATAAAGAAAGATTCGAAATAAAATAAATTTCTGTATGTACATAAAACCTGACAGAAATGATTTTAGGTTCTCATTTCCATTCCTTGTAATGGAAAGAAATATGTCGAATGAATTGGAATGGTATAATGTAGAATATGAATATATATTAGGAACAATGTTTGGAAACAGGACCATTTTCTAAGATTTAGCTGACATTTTTCAAAATAATGTATGAGCTCTAAATAAATTAAAATATGTATCTCAAAGCAATATCTGATTGCAATATGCTCAATAATTTCCATTTTACGAGAATTAGTTTTGAACATTTGAGGATAGCCCCTGTGAATACTTAAAAAACACTTGTACAGCGCTTCGCTTTCAGAAAAGCAGGAAAGGATGTAAGTTTGCAGAAAAGAACTTAAAAGCATTTTTGCTCAAAGCAATACTTATAAAATCTGACTAAAATACATATTTTAGAGGAGAGGATAATGAATCTGAGTTTTTAAGTTGTATTTCCCCCCCCCCCTTTTTTTTTTACCTTTTAGATTCATCATCATTTTAAATGATAAGTTGTATTGAAAGTTTTTTTCATTAAAAAAAAAAGAAACATAATAAATATTTTGAGCATAATTGTATGAAAAATAAATGATTCGTTGGGAATTTTTGCAATCCATTTAATTTTTTCATTATAATGTTTTATATGTAAACAAAGATCTGAAATCGAAATTAATTCTTTCTAAATTCGAAATATTGCTGTTACAAAATATTATGATTAAATACTCTGTTTGTAAAAAAGGGTTTTTCATAATAATATGCAAATTAGAGTAATAGTATAGTTGATTATGTAATTAAAATTCCCTTTCACACACAGTCACGTGTAGGTGGAAGATAAGAAGAAGAGAGAGAGAGCGCGAGAGAGAACCTAAGATTTATTTCAGATTATATTAATTCTAACTTAAAAAAAAAAAAGCCTGCCTTTTATCCCCTCCCCCTCCTTTTTCTTACGATGAAAGATTAAAGATCTCCATAAAAACATTTAGTTTAAAAAATTAATCAAACTTATTATTTTCTGGTTAGCATTTGGACTAAAATTTAAACTCTCAGGGAAATGAAAGTTTATTCAATTTTCATTAAGTTTAGAGTTAAAATCAAATTCATCCTGATGAGAGACAAAAGCAGAAACACATTCATTGAAATATGTTTTTTTAAATGGGAACACACATACACATTAGTTTCTGCACCTGCATTTCTCGAAAATTTGCGGAGAAAAAATGTGTGTGAGTGAAATAAATGAATAATATTCAATTTACATTATTATACAATTTATTTTATTTTCATGTAAAGTAAACAATGCCGGATATTTCGGTTTATCAAATAAATTTCTAATTTAATTTATGGAGTAAAATAGGCTTTAATCGAAAGTATCTTAAATTTCTATGGTTACTTTTTATCGTACTGTTAAAAAGCCTTTTCTATGCACAAAAATGCACTTTTAAATCAAGGACCAGAACAGCAAATTTTGCATCAAAGTCTTATTTTCGAAGTAATCAATCACAATGTAAAGTCATGTAAAACAGAAAAAAGACAAAATATTACTTAAAAATCAAATGCGGTTAGTTTTTGTGCTCTCTGAATTGTATTACTTAAATTATTTTCTGGAATATTGTGTTAAAATTTCCTTAATTTTGGGCACAGAACACATCGAGCTCTTATTTCTAAGGCGAATTACTACAGCCATATTTCAAAACTGATGTTTGAATTTGAAATAAATGCACGTTTAATGACATTTTTAAGAATGTTTTTGCGTTTTGACGACTAGATATAGAGGAAAAACTATTTGTAAGTCTGCGTTTGAAAAATAGTATTTTAACTACTTGATATTGACGCATAAAATTTGTTCAGACGATATAAAAAAACGATGTATTTAACTATTAGTTTAACCACGAATGTGTGTTATAGAAACGCGGTTTATATCAGAAACGGTGGAATAACTACTTTTTTGATAGAATTATAACTAAAAGTTTTTAAAAAAATCCTCTCTCTTATTTGAGTTCGCGACTAGAATTATATATGACAATTTTCTCAATTTTAATGACAAACAGGAGAAATAGAAGGGAATTTAAATTTTTAATTTTTTATGATTCAAAAGAAATTTATTTTAACTTTGAACCTCAAAGAATGAAACTGGTTTTGTCTTACCCAGCCACATACATTAAGTATTAAGCACAGCAAGTAAAAATATCAATGGCCCTCAAAAATTCGATTACAACATTACAAAAATATTAAAATCATTTTAATAATATTATAAAACTGAATTTAAATTCTTGGATATTATTCAATTACATATAACAATTTATAAATATTTATTACTATATATATGTGTGTGTGTGTGATAGGAAGTGAGTTTACAGCTTAAATTTTTAATTTTGTGATAGCAAAGATGTTTATTTTAGTTTCAGATCTCAAGAAAGTGAAACTACCCGTGTCTGGCACAGCCACAGATATTAGAGATCGCACGCACACATGCCCCCAAGCAGCGATGGACCCTAAAAATTCGATTACAATGTTACAAAAAAAAAAGCTGAAATCATTAATTATATTGCACAACCAAACCTAAATCCTTCGTAATCATTCAACTAACAATTTATATGTATTTAAAAGGGAACATCCGAACCTTTAGTAGAATCTTATCAACTTTCCATCAATAAAGGCATATAATTTAAATGATTTAACTGCCGTTTATGTATTAAAAGTTTGAAAATTTCATCTTATAAAAAGTTGAGTGATATCATCTTCCTGAATAAATATTAGATGCACGAATTTTCGCTAAAACGCCTGTGCAAATTTTGCACGTCAGTATCACAGTGTCGAAGCGGCATTTTTTTAATACATACTTGCAAAGTGAATCGTGTAATCTAGATAACTTAGTACACTGGTGAAGCGAATAGAGTATAGTTTAGATCAATAGCGTTGCGTGCATAAAATCAATGTATCATCTCCTAACCAGGCATTGATGCTTTAAAATTTCTTACTAAATCCTTATCAATTTTTTGGTCTAGATAATAGCTTTTAATAGAGTTTTTGAATGCAAATCGGAGATTGTTTAAGTGAAACTTGCACGCAGTGAATAGGGATGACTTAAAGCTGGATACTTTAAAATTTTGTATTCTTTGTTTCCGAGGACTGATTACTCATAAAGTGTTTGCTGACAAAAAAGAAAATTATAAAATATTTCATTTGCTCTAGGATTTTGATAAACCAAAAGAGCCTTTATTGTGTTAAGAAATTTGAGATTTTTTATCGTTTTTAAGATGCAGTCAACTGAATTAAATTCTCTCCTCATTCTTTTTCAGAATAAAATCAGTGCTTGTTCATGATAAAAATTTTAAAATTCCACTTATGAAACCTTTGTCTTTAGAAATGTATATCATAGCTTTCTGTTCTCATATGATGGTTTAAGTACATGACCTTGAGCTGGTGATGGATATTAAATTTTTTTTCTTAAACAATTACTTTTTGGCTTCAAGTTTCAAGTAAAAATGCAGATTTATGGAACATAATGTATTCTTAAGATGTAAAATAGGCTGAAGTCATATTTATGTAACATACTTTTTTCTTCGAAAATATGGTACGATATTAAAAAAAAAAAATCAGTGTCATCGAATGAGTTCAAAATATTCAAACTTCAAGTTTTACAGCATTTAATGCAGTTTTCTCCTCAACTGAATTCTTCAAATAGTTTTAGAAATTCTTTAAAAGGCATTTTAAAACTTAATTAGAGAAGAAAAAAAAAACACAAAAATAATTAAGGTTTTTGTACGCTTTAAAATAAGCACAAATCTAATTATTTTTCGTGGTGGAAAAACAAATTTCAATTTCTCGAAGTTTTAGCCATGTGATAAAATTTGCATTTCAAACAAGAACAACATTGATGCATCTTGCATTTCAATAAAGTAACATTGAAATAACCTAGTGATATAGGTTTTTTTCCTTCTTTTTTTTTTTTTTTTTTGAGGAAAATATCAGAGGTGAGCACTGTGCAAACAGAATTTATTTAACTCTCAAGTCACGAAAATTGGCAAATATAGCCATCTTCTATTTTATGACGTCTCTTTTATAGGAGTTTTTTTGCTTTTAAATCTGTTTAAATATCCACTTAAAAAGAAAAATGTTATAGTCACGAAAGTAAGGCTATTAAAGTAAATCATTTTCGTTCTTATATTAATAGAATATTTTTTATTCGCTGTTAATGATAATTTTTCCCCCAACATATTAAATTTAATCTAAAATTCTACATCATAAAGTAATTAAAATGTGCACTTGTTTTACAGCATTTTTTTCAGAATGGTCTTGAAATGTCTCAACTAATGCTTTGTTTAATGCTGTTTGAAGACTTTGATATTAAAAATGCTCTATTTTCTATGATGTAGCAGAATGTATAATTAAAAAAGTTAATTTTGATACGCTTAAATAGCACACAACCTTTGTCATTAACTCTACTAACCCAAATGAGAAATTTTCACCATGACCTTGAAAAAAAGTAAACTTTCAAATGGAAAATAAATAGGAAAACAAATCAAAAAGATTCCTTTATCTCTCATGTTAAAATCATACATCAAATAATCAAGGATATTAATGCTACAAAGCAATGCTATTTTTCTGCTATAATATATAGAATTGTTCATTTTAATTTTGTGTTCCATTTTTAAACTCTAAATTTTCTCATGCAACTTTTCTTACAAGATTATTTCAAATTTTATAAGTATGCTTAAAGGACATTTTTGGCTTCCTGTCATTGATTCAAATAAAGCCTGGAAAATCTTATTTAATGAAATTTACTGATAGGGAACCAATCCATAATCCTTTTAAAGTAATTAGCGTATAAATTAATATTACCAGTAAATTCTCTCTTTTATTTCAACAATACTCTAATCCTATATATTTTAGACATAATTTAGGCATTAAGATAAAAAAAAAAGTTTTATCAACTGATTAGCTTGAATTATAGAAACTGATACTTCTTAATATTTTCTATTTTATACGAGGGAAACAGAGTAGAGAAGAGTGGAGGGAGGCTATATATACATTGTAAATATAGTTCATATTCTTTTATTGAACATTCCCACGTTTCCTGTGAATAATAACCATAATGGAATTTGTTATTTAAGTCGCGTAAGGCAATTTACTAATCAGTTTTTTGTTGATCTTTTAGCTAATTCATCCCTTCTCTCCTCCTTCGACCCCTATATAAGCGAAACTTAAAACTCTTCCTGTTGCTTATAAGTTTGAAGCTTTCTAGCTATCATCATTCGAATATGTTCATCTCATTGATTTAATATGATTTTTTTGCTTTGAAGCATTCACTCAACAATTGGTAATCTGTAACATAACGATCGTGAAAAGCAATTTTTCTATTCGTCAGAAACCACGTGCTGCTCAAGAACCACGTACGAAATGAAGAGAAGCTATCTGATGAAATTCCCCTTAGAGAGGGTGTTTCAGGGCGGAAGGGGGTCTTCGCCTTGCACTTAAAAGGAGGAAGATCATTTACAGCGGCGAGCAATCATTTGCTAAAAATAGCGAATGCATTGTGAGACCTGTTTGATTTGCGTGAAGTTCAATTTGTCTATTGTTGTCTACCCGCCTCCCTTACTCCATTCGACTCCAGCTAACAGAGATGGGACCTTTTGTAGTCCCGTTGAAACTTTATAAGAAGACCTCCCGGCACTTCTTGATTTTAAAAGCGCACCACTTTTCCTCTGACAGCGTTAAATATTTGATTTAGACATTTAAAATTGGTTATATAGCATACATTTAAGAGTCAACTTTTATTAGTGTTTCGATTTCCTCTTTCGCTCCCAAATGATGCTGATTGAGAATATACGATTAATTGATTCCTTGTCAAATTTATTCAAAGCAGGTGCTTTTTCCTGGATAATTCCATTAAAATGAAGGTAGGGCAAATAAAAGATTGCATTAAAAATTTTCTAACACTTGCCTTTTTTTAAAAAAACAAATTAATAAATATAAAGTTTAGAACAGATGAAATATGTAGACAAATAAGAATAGACAAATTAAACTAGCAGACAAATAAGAATAGACAAATTAAACTAGCAGACAAATAAGAATAGTTTTGATAAAATCATATGTCTCAAATCAGAATAGGAGTTTTAAAGGACTATTACGTAAGAAGGACTTACCAGAATTCCTCCGAAAGCTAAGTTTGTTATAAACTTAAATTTTTTGAAATCTAGTATTCTTAATATATGCTGACAGGTCAAGGTCCGTTATCTTGTTATAAAGGTTTATTCATCATCCTTTTTAGTCAGGAATAAAAGTAACGAGATTCTATTGTTACTGAAAGCCATTAAATTTTAATTTGATAATATGATATGCCAATCGCCATTCAGAAATAAGCTGCTTTTAGTTAACGATTCAAGACTGGATAATGGCTATTGGATTAATACTATTTCCGATTCATGTAACACCTTGTCTTTAAACTTGAAGCAACGTAACATCTTTTTTTTAATCTGTTAACACCCCAGACCTTGGTTTATGGAACTTTCATTGGAATATTGTTGATGTTACATATCCTTCGATTTTGAATCTTGATTTTTTTAGTTTATAATCTGTCACCCAATTATTATTCAGAAATAGTTTCCCCCAGTGCGAGTATATTAAGGAAAAGAGGAAATTTCATTGTAAAATCTCTGCTTGCCGATAACAACTGACGCAGGACTCAAATACTTAGTAAATTGCGAAAGGTTTTTCTTTTCACCTGAAGTAACATGATCATATCATTGAAGAAAATTTGCATATATTCGACGAAATTAATGCACACGCTTTCGATTAAAATTTATAAAAAGAAATCCTAATGGAAAGGAAGTGTTTTTTGACAAAAAGTAGAATAGATATATATATTTTTAATTTACTTTGTTAGCAGAATTTTCAGTCTTATTCCTTTTTATAGAACTTTGCTTTTGACATGCGGTTTTTGTGTTTTTATGAACATCTTTTTTGTCTGACTATTTTTTAAGGACACATTTGTTTTGTCCCAAAATTATCACATTTAGATTTGATATGATATTTCCGAAAAAGTAATGCTGAAGAAAAATACGCAAACTCAAAACATATTTTCAAATTACAAAACACTGCAAAATTTGTATCATATTTTGATTTCATTATCGCATAAAGAATTGCTAATTAAATTTATTTTTCTAACTAACTGCTGATTAAAGATTTTAATTAAATTTATTTTTCTATTGATAATGTACTCCATATTTCGTCTTCTATACAGTAATGCAAAATTGACCTTCAAATTTATATGCTTGCGTGAAAAAATATCACATTTGCTTAATAATCTTAAATTTTAGGGATGTAGCATATAGCCACACTGACGTTTAAAGTGCTAAGATCTTATTTTTTAATCCTTAGTTCCTATTTATTGAAGTTATACGAAAACAGATTTATAGCCCCTTTTTTAGAGTATACAAAGTCAACAAAAATGGGGAAAATACTATTCGTTGTTATTTATGATTTATCAAATATACTGCAGGTAGACCGAGAGAGAGAAATATTGGGTATGTCAGATATATTCTTTTAGAATATTTGACATAAATGTCAAGATTTTCAGTATATCTGTATGAAAGAAAGACTAAAAATAATTCAAAAGAAAAATGAAAATAAATTAACTTCAAAAAATCTATAGATTAAAAAAAATTTAAACAAAGAGATGATCTGTTTAATTCAGAAGCATGGTGATCGATATTAATTTCTTTTTTACTTGATCTCAAGCTGGGAGGAACTTATTTGTATTTAATTTGATTTTTGGTTTATTTAAATGAAGGAAGGTACGTATGATTATTTATCCAATATTCTGAAAAATAGTTCCATTACATTCAAAATTTAAGTGGAAAGTTTTGAAGACACCAGAGCAAAAGTTATAAATAAATACAAAATTGAAAATAACTAAAGACTTTACAATAAGGATTGACATAATATATTAGTCTACGTATAACAGAAACAAGTTTGATAATATGGGGAAGGAATACTTGATATCAAGGGAGCGGGTTACATAAAACAAATATTTAGTATTTTTATTATACAATATAACTTAATAATTTTTTTGATAGGATATAAGAGCCTACACTGCGACAAAACATTATTTTTATAACAACAATTCTCCAAAATATAGCTGTAATTTTTTACTCGTAGCAAAAAAAAAAAAAAAAAGTAATTGACCAGATGTGATATAATAAAATGGCATATTGTTGGAGTTAGTAATCATAACTCATAATTATTTCTGAGAACTTCACACTAGGCTACCGTGAGGTAGCCTTGTCTTCATAGTCACGAAATCGAACGGCGTTGTTTCCTTCGAGTCGTGGGTTCGAGCCCTGATGTCACTAAGGACCCACCATGCTATGGGATTGATACACGTTAAATCTGTCGAGGTCCCAAGTCCTAACGATGGCATAGTGGGGAAGTTTGGAGAGAGATATACCAGCTCAGAGTAGTACTCTTCACTTGAATGAGGCTCAAAATTACAAGATTCGGTGCCAAGATTCCTCGTTTTGCTTTTAAGGGTGACGTTAACAAACAATCAATCGGAAAACCAACATCTAAGCGAAAACTCAGATGTATTAGGTGAACTTTGGCACTATTAAATTATCTATTCCAGTTGTGGATGATATTTTCAATGGTAGGAATATTCTTTCGAAATCAAATGTTGAATATATCTTCTGTGTTACGCTTAGATTTAGTTCATACCATAAATATATGTAATAAAATTTAACCTAATTCATACCGCAATTCAAACATATACAATGTTATTCTTTTCAGATAAAAATTCTCTAAATCATAGATTATTACACAGATAATTATCTTGTGTTCTTCGGAGAACACATTGTTCTCAGTATATTATCCATAAATAGTTTCCCCTTTTAAGATAATTCATCAGATATACTGGATGCTAGTTCAAAATTGATTGTTTCTGTTCTTGGAGATAGATGTAAATTTTAAAAAGTCTGAAACCAATTCTTATCTTATCTTTTTGATATTTTAATCACGTCTCAATATCTGTGTCTGAGTATTACGTAATTTGATCAAATGTTTTTCAGGTTCATCTGTAAGTAGAACAAATTTGTTTCGGTTCTGAATTCTCGATTCCTGTTAATTCAAACTCATAGAATACCTCACCAAATTAAGCAAGGTTAAGGTTTTACTACCTCAGTTTCGTGAGTAAAATTATCCAATGCAAATTTTGCAGTTCCATGGAAAAAATTTAACATTTAAGTACTAAGAGGTATTTTCATAGCAAAAATTTAAAATTTCTATTTCTTGGGGTTTAATTTAGAAATTTTCAGTCTAAATAGTAAAATTTATTCATTTTTTTATATAATTTTATCTTTATGCACTTTTTGCAGTTTTTCTTCTTTTTAAAACGAAAACATATATGGATTATTCTAATTATTTATAAAAACCACTAGGCGCACAATAGTTCCAAATCTCTCTCTCTCTCTCTGTGAGTTTTACTAAAATGAGTATACAATGTTTGAATCTTTATTACAAAACACATTCTAGTATATGTTTCAAAACCTTTCGAAAACTAAGAGAAAAGTGCTCATTTTTATTTTTACCAAAATAACCGAAATCAAAAATGGATATTAGGAAAAACTTTTTTTTTGTTAAAAAACACACCTTATGTTTGAATAAAAATAACAATAAACTTTTATTGTTTGATTGATATTTTTATTAAGGTAGCATTTAGCTCATAACTGAACCACGAACAAATGACGTGTGTGATACCTTAGCTAGCGCCCCATTTTCCTAACTTTTACACCTCTGCAATACGAAGATTCGAGAGGTCACAAGTGGCCGCTTAAGCCTTGCTTGATTTGAAAAACACTTCAGTAGACTTTTTATAACCAATAAAAAGATATTACTTGTAACAAGTAACTGAGATCTTTAAAATAAAAAAATAAATAAATGAATAAATAAAATATAAAAATTTAATTGCTTTAAAAGTATTATAATTCAGGATCAGAAAAAAAAAAAAAAACTGATACAACTAACAGTTTAAATGCAATTATTTTGGAAATGGTTTTGAAAGAGGGAAGTAAGAAGAAAGGAAAAGTTGAAAAATTAAATGTATTATACTCAGTATTTTTGTCAAATACGATTGATTATAAGCATTTTATTTAATTTTTTGCCCTTGATTACCTGATTCTGCATTGTACACTATTAATGTAGAACGATAAAATGCCATTTAAAACGATAATTTGTATTATTTGTCATGATTATAATTTGAATAATATGCTACTTTGTATTCTGTTTCTGTATTTCACCTTTAATGAATTTTAGCTTCAAGTAGGATTGGTTTCGAGTTTGTAAAAAGTAGGGCTAAAATTAAACCCTTTGCATATTAAATAAGTTGTATTATTTTATATATTTAATTCTGAACACAGCACTATTATATTTAAACTTAACAAAAAAGTTTTGTGAAACTATTCAATAAATTTATAACGAATTGCAAAACATTTTGCTTCTTACCATTAACCGTTTTTAGCCGAAAAAGAATCGTTACTTTTTATTATTATTCAAGAAGCAAACTTCTGATGCGTCTCAGACGTAGAACAACACTTAGTAAAATAAGAATAGCCTTAAAGCTTTACAAAAATATTTTCTTTTAATTCTTTGAAGATTTGGTTCTTAATATTTAAAAACTTTCTCAGTATGTTTTGTTTTAAAACTGTCATTAGATTTAGTAAATTATTTCACACTCAGTATTTAAAAGAAGTTTAGTTTTGATTGATTTTAGTATCATTTTGCTGATTTTAAGACTTCTCTTATTTTCATCAATTTACAACTAAAAGCTAAAAAGGTAATAAATTATGAAATAGTAGAAGAAAAACACCATATTTGAGATAAAAAAGTATCTCTGGAATCTATCTGGGACAATTATTTAAAAATCTCCATAAAAAACTAGTTTTAAGGTAATATTATAATTTCCGATACAAAACTTGTTTTTTAACCATCTTGGGTACGATACGTATTGAATATTCGATTAAGAATCAGGTAAAGTTGCAATACGTAAGAATCATTTGTAAAGAGGTGAAAATTTTAATAATTGGCTTTGATAGCCATGTAGTGTTATAAACAGATAAAAACGAAGGTTTAATAAAACTACTCAATTTTATATGCTCAGCGAAAGTACAGCATTCAGTTCATGAATCAGTCGTACTCTTGGGATGAGTAGAAATGCAAATAACGTGCAACTAAGGATTTATGTACTTTTATTCTGTCATTTCAATACGAAAGAATTTCTTACAGTGTTTAACCGTTAAACCCATAGTGACAATTCAGTTCGCTTTGTGGTTGCTTGTAATTTTTATCACATAATTGAAAACAAGTGTGTTTGTAAATGAATTATAGTAATGTAAATATGTAAAATTAAATTGGAATTCCTAACTGAAAGATTAAATTACCAACCAAGAATTTCTCCAAGAATACCACCAATTTTTTAATTTCAGAAAATGCTACAGAAGGATATTTATGTTCTATATTTTGTCAATATAAATGACCAAATGAAATTTAAAATTTGTTTACAGTCTGTCTGATTCGTCGCAGGTCATTCACAGTCTGGAATATCAACCGGGTATAACTAAATAGTAAGAAACTACTTTGAGACCAAATGATTACAATGTATCAATAACTGAAAAACGTGTAGTTCCATAAAGTTCTTTAAAGATGACATAATTATAAATAACAATTTTTATCATTGTAATAATAAATATAGTACATTTAAGGATATTATATCTTGTTTGCTTGTTGTGTAAGACGAATGTAGGTGAGTGGCTGTCTCTCCAACTTAGGAGACGCTCCAAACCACACTAAGAAAGACGAGAATCAGTTAATCATCTAAGATGGCAGTGGTGAGTTAATCTAAGTTGTGTGTGTTTATTATCTCTCTGAGCACGCAAGCAACAAAGGGAGTTTTATACTCAGTGGTTCATTCAGGGCAATACACTTTTCCTGCAACATCAATTCAAAATGAAATAGTAAGCATTCATTTTACTTGTATTTATTTTGCTTTAGTTATTTCGTTTGTAAAGAAAGTATGTAAACGATGCAATTTGATGAATACTTTATTGCTAATTTAATTTAATGTTATAAATTTGATAAAGGTTTTTACATATTTATCAAAAGAAATTTTTTTAAATAGAAGCAAATAGTTATATATACGATGTATTTTGTTATTGAAATAAGCGTTTCATAAAATAAGCATATATATATATATTCCCCTGCTTTAGCTCTATCTCTAGAATGTTTGTAGGATTGTACGATTCTTAACTGTAAATTTAATTATTCTTGAATGCAAAATCATTTAAAATTATCCCTGTAAATGAGAACATTGTCAAAGTAAAAAGGAAGGGGGAAATAACTGCGTCCACAAGATATGCGAGCAAACTGGCTTGAATATTACTCGTACGTTGATACCTGAAAGTAAAGAAAAGCTTTGAGTCGTTTTAATAAAATGAAAAGATACGTTTTGTTAGTTACTTTGCTAACAGTGGAAAATGGTGTATTTGCTTATAACTTTTATAATAGCGAATTTAACTTTGTTGAACTTGATTGTGCCTTCGATCTACTTTCACATGCATTTTTCGTCATATCTTTAAATTAATTTAAATTTTAAAAAATAAATGTTGCACTTTAAAGTATTTATATATACCTTTAATACGAATAAGGTTAGTAAAAGTAATAATTATATTTAAAAAAAATTTTAATTGTTGAGTGAGGAACTTTAAGTATATATTTTAGCTATATATCAAAATATTATTAAGATCAATTGTCGACATAAATATTATTAGTTAGTTAAAGCTTTTAAAATAGACCTAATGCATAATGATTCAGTATTTTTAGTGAGCTTAAAAAACGATGTGAAAATTATCATACCATGCAATAATATAGTGAATTCGGTAAATTTTCTAAGATAAAAAGAACAGAACAATCATAAAATTTATTCTAATGAATTAAAAAGTATTACGAAAATCATTTAAATGTGTCAAAAATACACCATTAGACTTAAAAACTGAGAATAAAAAATGTTAAAAAACCATATTTCTTTTTTTTAAAAACTTCAGAATATTTTGAGGAAAAAGAATAAATTAGAAACAAAAACATTATTTATATTTGAATAGATTTTATATTCCTTGAAAATATTGTTTTAAACAAATATAAAATAAAACAGAACTCCTAGTATTTGTAGATTTAATTCTTTATCATGTTTGTAGAATGTTGTGCGAAAAAGAAGAAATAACAAAAGGATAACTTGTATTTGAATATATATGCTGAATACAAATAGCTTTTATACTTATTTTTTTCCTTCGTTTTTATACTGAAATATTATAAATAAATAATATAAAATAAAACTGGCAATATATGATTTTATATACATTTGCGGATTTAATTCTTTTCCATTTTTTCAGAAAGAAATGCGAAAAAGACGGAAAAAAAAAAAAAAAAAAAAAAAAAACATAATTTATATTTGAATAATATTTTATATACTGCTGAAATACTGTTACAAAAATAAAATAAGAGCCCCTGTATATGATTTTATCAATGGTTGAAGGTTTAATTCTTTTTCCTTTTTTCACATTTACTATTTAAAATAAGTAGACACACTTCCAAAAAATCACTTCATAGCTTATTGCCTCCTCGATTTTCCCATTTATAAAAATCTTTATTCCTATAACACTCTCAAATAAAGCTATTCTAATGTCTCAGAGTTGTTCTGTTTGGAAAGACCGCAAATATGCTTTCTCGTAATGTGATTTGGAGTTACCCGATCACGAATTATGATTATGTATTTCAAAAGCACGTCGCATAATTAATGCTCCACACCGTCAACATATTCATACGAGTATTCTAATATCCTGATTTGATCATTTAAAGGCATTGAACACCAACCATCAACAGAAGCGTTTTAAACTGCGACATTTTAAACGTAATTTATCGACTGCGGCGCATTGACTAATGGAAAGATGTATCTATTAATGGGATAAAGTGAAATGTGGTTGTGATGAGAGACAGCTAAGGGATACGAAAGCCGATGGGAAAAAAACAAGTGAAAGTCCGGGTTCAAATGCGCTGTTTGATGTTTCTTCCATAAAGGTATTATTGACAGAGCTGGATGTCGACAAAAATAGAATAGTTGCTCGGGAAAAACAGTTTTTTGCATGGATTTTAGATATTGGAATAATGAATTTTAATGAAAGGGAAGATATGTATTCAAAGCTTCAATTTGGATGACATTAATCACAAGAAGTATTTGAATAAATATAAAAAAAATAAATAAATAAAAATTAATTGCAATTTTTTTTTCGAGATTGTAGTTATAATTTTGTTACGCTGCTGCAAACATGAAGGAAGATTATATAAAATGAAAATTCCTAGATAAATGAGCTCCGCTTTCACTAATTAAGAGTAACAATATTTTGGAGTACTATTCATAAATAAACAAATAAATTAGCTTAATAAACTATTTTTCACAAATAATCTCAATAATTATTATTTATATCTTAATATTTAACTTTTACTTATATATCATACGATTAAAAGGGAAAGAAAGGTAAGAGATATTATCATACGAATCATACTAATTATTATCTCTTTAGGATTATTAATTCTTAAAGAAATATTAGTTAAAGAAAAAGAATAATAGTGACTAGAAATAAATTTCTAGTCACTATTGTTGTTAAATTCTTATATTTGTAAAGAAATGTATTTTATACGTTAGACTTGTACTTCGCCCTGTTTTAAATCATGCCATAATTGTAGATGGTATTACGTTCATCTCTAAGTGATGCGACCGGAATAAAAAAGAGCAATGTTTATAAGAAATTATTATTTTTAAACAGACGTTCGTATTCTACGTACATTCGTAGTTTGTTTTATTTTATGTATTTTTTTAAAAAAACTTGATGATCGTTTTCTAATGTGTTTGTCAGGAATAGTTAAACTTTTCCTCAACTGCTTTAAGTTGCTCATAAGAGTTTTAAAAAATTCATCAGAGTTATGTTATTGATACACATATTAAAATAAGAAAAATTACAATACTTAAATGTCCTTCTATCTGACATAAGCAAGCTTGGTATCAG
>BMAW01027786.1:670264-740442 GCA_019974015.1 Nephila pilipes
TGTTGCTGTAAACAAAGATCTGAAATCGAAATTAAATTCTTTTCCTATTCCCAAGTGTTGTGATATTATGATTAAATACTCTGGGCATAAAAAGGGTTTTCATAATATACAGAATTAGATAATAGTTGATTATGTAGTAAAATTCCTTTCTGCACAGTCACGTGTAGGTGGAAGATAAGAAGAAGAAGAGAAGGCGCGAGAGAAAGGGCCTAAAGATTTATTTCAGATTATAGTAATTCCTTAAAAAAAAAAAAAAAGCCTGCCTTTTATCCTCCCCTCCTTTTTCCATTGAAAGACCAAATCTCATAAAAACATTTAGTTTAAAATTAATCAACCTTCATTTTTCTGGTTGGCATTTGGTTAAAATTTAAACTCTCAGGAAGTAGTTTATTCAATTTCAATAAGTTTAAGTTAAAGTAAATTCATCCTGATGAGAGACAAAAGCGAAACACATTCATTGAAATATGTTTTTTGATAGGGAACACACATACACATTGAACTGCACACCACGTTTCTCGAAAAGTTGCGGAGAAAAAAAAAAATGTCTTAATTGAGTGAAATAAATAGATATGTTCAATTTGCATTATTATACAATTTATTTTTATTTTCATAAAATAAACAATGCCCTACGGTTTATCAAATAAATTTCTAATTTAATTACAGGTAAATATTTTAAATGAAAGTATCTTAAATTTCTATGGGATTACTTTTTTGCAATATTTTCATTAAAGCCACTGTCACACAAAATACTTTTAAATCAAGGACCAAGAACATGATTTGCATCAAGTGTAACACTAAAGTAATCAATCACAAATGCTGAAGTCAAAACAAGAAAAAAAAGACAAAATATTACTAAAATCAAATCTAGTTTTGTATCTCTGAATTATATTATTAAATTATTTTCTGGAATAAGCCAATATTAAAATTTCATAATTTGTTTGTTTCTATCAAACTCTTATTTCTAAGGCAGTGCTACAGCCATATTTGAAACTGATGTTTTGAATTTGAAATCACATCGTTTAATATCATTTCAAGAATGTTTTTTGCGTTTTGACGGCTGCAGAGAAAGAAACGTAAGAATCTGCGTTGCGAAAAAAATAGTATTTTAAACTTCTTGATGTTGGGCGCACCATTTGTTCAGACGATATAAAAAAACGATGTATTTAACTATTATTAGTTTAACCACGGATATTATAGAAACGCGGTTTATATCGAAACGATTGGAATAACTTTTGGTAAAGGTGCCTCTTCAAAGTTTTAAAAAGAATCCTCTCTCTTATTTGGGTTAGACTGAATTATATATGACACCATAGGTTTTAAGCAATGACAGGAATAGAGAAGATTTAAGTTACCATTTTATGATTCAAAAAGAAATTTATTTTAACTTTGAACCTCAAGGAATGAAACTGGTTTTGTCTTACCCAGCCACATACGTTAAGTATTAAAGCTGTAGTAAAAATATCAATGGCCTCAAAGGATTCGATTACAACATACAAATATTAAAATCATTTCAATAATGTTATAAAACTGATTTGAATTCTTTGAGATGAATTACATATAACTATAAATATTTATTACTATAATATATCTGTATTGTGTGATGGGAGGTGAGTTTACAGCTTAAATTTTAAAATTTGTGATGTAAAGATGTTTATTTTTGGTTTCCATGTCAAGAGGGTGAAAACTACCCGTGTCTGGCAGACCATTAAAGAGAATCCTTTTGGCTTGATGGACCCTAAAATTCAAGTTAAATCACGAAAAAACGATCATTAATTATGTTGCACAGCCAGAGCCTAAATCTTCAGCAATCATTCAACTAACAGTTTGTAATATTTAAAGAACTTGTCCATTTTAATGAGAATCTTGTCGCTTTCCATCAATAAGGCATATAATTTGCAAATGGTTTAGCTTTGCAGTTTTTGTATTGATAAGGTTGAAAATTTGCATCTTATAAAAAGTTAGGTGTCATCATCTTACCAAATGATGGAATACTTTGAATTTTACTAAACCATTTTACAATTTGCACGTCAGTATCCACTAGTGATGAGAGCGGCATTTTTTAATATACTTGCAAAGGTGAATCGTGTAATCTAGATAACTTAATTGCTGGGGTGAAACTGAATAGAGTATAGTTTAGATCAATGGTGCGTGCAAATCAATATATCATCTACAACAGGGCATTGATGGCTTTAAAATTTCTTTACTGATGTATCAATTTTTTGGGTCTAGATAATGGCTTTTAGAGGTTTTTGAAAATTCACAAATCGATTGTTTTAAGTGAAACTTGCACGCAAGTGAATAGGGATGACTTAAAAAGGCTGGATACTTTAAATTTTGTAATTCTTTGTTCCGAGGCTGATTACTCATAAGTGTTTGCTGACAAAAAAAAGAAAAATTCTCATCTTTATTTGCTCTATAAGTTTTGGTAAGTAAAGAGTACTATTGTATTAATTTGCATGAGATTTTTTTATCGTTTTTTAAAAGTGGAATAAAGCTGATTAATTCTCTATATTAGATAGTGCTTTATTTCGCAGTAAAATTTTAAATTCCATATGAAACCTTTGTCTTTTATATGTCCATAGCTTTGTTCTCATGTAGTGGTTTAGTACATGAGAGCTGAGCATTGGATAATAGAATTTTTTTCTTAATGATTACTTTTTTTTGGCTGGTTTCAAGTAGGAACTATGGAACCTCAATATATTCTTGGATCATAAAATAGGCTGAGTCATATTTATATAACATACTTTTCTTCGAAAATAATTTTTTGATATTAAAAAAAAAAAAAAATCAAATTAAATCGAATGGGTTCAAATCATTCGACTTCAAGTTTTACAGCGACTGTCTAGTTTCTCCTCAACTGAATTCTTCAAATGGTTTGAGATTCTTTAAAGGCATTTTTTAAAACCGTTAGAAAAAAAACAAAAAAATATTGGTTTTTTGTGCATTTAAAATAGCCTAAAGAATAATTATTTTTCATGGTGGCATCAAGATTTCATTTCTCAAGTTTTGTAGCTAATGATAAATTTACTCAAATAAAGAACAACATTGCACTCTGCATTTCAATAAAGTAGCATTGATATTGGTTTTCCTTCTTTTTTTTTTTTTTTGAGGAAAAGCTCATCAGGGGTGGGCACCATTGCAAACCAGAGTTTGTTACAACTCTCAAGTCGAAATTGGCAAATATAAGCTCCTTCTATTTTATGACGATCTTTTCTTTTATCGGAGTTTTGCTTTCAAATCTGTTTAAATATCCATAAAAGAAAAAATGTAGTCACGAAAAGTAAGGCTATTAAAATGAAATGTTTTCGTTCTATATTCAGCAGAATATTTTTTTGTCTCCTTATTAATGATAATTTTTTCCCCCCAACTTCAAATTTAATCTAAAATTCTACATAATAAAGTAATTAAAATGTGCTGTTTTTGCCTTTTTTTTCAGAATGAATGTAGTGTCTCAACTAAATGCTTTGTTTAATGCTGTTTGAAGACTTTGTGTAAAATATACTTTCTATGATGTAGCAGATGTATAATTAAAAGTTAATTTTGTTAAGCAAAGTCTTACTAGCACTTTGTCAATTAACTCTACTAAACTTTAAAATGAAATTTTCACCCATGAGCGCTGAAAAAGTAAACTTTCAAATGGAAAATAGTAGGAAAAACGATCAAAGATTTCCTTTATCTCTCCTTCCGTCATACATAGTATTAAAGGATCATTATTTTATGTGTGCTAGCACTACTTCCTCATCTCTCGAATTATTTATTTTATTTTGTTCCATTTTAGCTCTATTTTCTCTGGCACTGCTAGGTCTTCAAATTTTTATAAGTATCTTGGGTGTTTTTTGGCTGCAATAGTATTCAAATAAGCCTGGAAAATCTTGTTTAATGGGGAAATTTACTGATAGGGAACCAATCACAAATGTAAATAATTAAGCGTATAAATTAATATTCTGAAATTTCTCTTTTTATTTCAACAATATCTAATCCTATATATTTTTTAGACATAATTTAGGCATTAGATAAAAAAAAGTTTTTTATCAACTGATTAAACTTGGATGCCGAAACTGTGCTTCTTATTTTTTATAGAAACAGAGAGTAGAGAAAGAGTGGAGGGCTATATATACATTTATAATATAGTTCTATATTCTTTATTAGACATTCCCACGTTTCCATGTGAATAATAACATAATGGAATTTGTACTTTTAAATTCGCGTAGGCAATTTTACTAATCGGTTTTTTTGTTGATCTTTTAGCTAATTCATCCTTCTCTCCTCATGACCCTATAGCTGACTGAAACTCTTTATTATTTGCTTCTAGCTATCATCGAATGTGTTGTGTGGTTCTTTTTGGCTGGTGTTCATAATTAGTGTCGCCTGATCAGTGAAAACATTTTTCCTGTTCGTCAAGCCACATTGCTGTCAGGCCACATGCAGAGAAGCTATCTGGTGAAATTCCCTTGAGAGGTGACAGGAAGGGTCATGCTTGCCAAAGGAAGATCACATTTGCAGCGGCAGGCAATCATTTCATGGGTAAATTTGTAGAACCTAACGATTTGTGAAGTTCATTTGCTCTATTGTCTGCCTCCTTGCTCATTCATTCCAATGAGATGGGACCTTTTGTAGTCAGTTGAAACATAGAAGACATAAAGCATGGCGTTTAAAGCACTTGCTCTGACATTTAAATATTTGTTTAGACATTAGAGCCGGACACCTTAGCGGGCCCAAAGATCAACTTTTATTAGTGGTACAGGTTTTACTCTTTAAACCCCAAGTGCTTTGATTTGAGAATATACGATTGATGAGTTCAGCATTCAGGAATTTACTTCCAAAAGCAGGGTGCTTTCGCAGTTCATTCCATTAAAAGACAGTGGGGCAAATAAAAGATTCAAATTTCTAACACTTGCCTTTTTTTAAAAAAACAAATTAACAAATATAAGTTTAGAACCGGTGAAAATACTGAAGACAAATAAGAATGAATAAATTAAACTGAATAAATAAGAATGAGCAGTTAAACTAGCGGATATAGTGGTTTTGAGTAAAATCCATATAATGTAAATCAGATAGGGTTTTTTAAGGACTATTACGTAAGAGACTTGCAGATTCTCCGAAAGCTAGAGTTTGTTTATAACTTGTTTTTTGAAATCAATGTTCTTGTATAGCATTGGTCAGGTCCAATTATCCACATTTATAAAAGGTTTATTCATGTCTTTTGGTCAGGAATAAGAAGTAACAGGATTCTATTGACACTGAAATACATTAAATTTTAATTTGATGTCTGTCACCATTCAAGAAATAGCTGCTTGAGATGTGATTCAAGACTGGATAATAAGCTGTAGTTAATACTGTTCCGTTCAGCATATGTCTTTCGCTTTTGATAACTATGTATAAATCTATTGCTTTTAGATTATGGTTTATAGACTTTCATTTGAATATTGTTGATGTTACGCTCCTTCGATTTTGAATCAGCGTTTTTTGTTTTATAATCTGTCACCCAATTATTGAAACCGTTTCCCAAGTGCAGGTATATTAAGGAAAGAGGAAATTTCATTTATAAAGATACCTTTGCCGATAACAACTGACGCAGGACTCAAATAGCAATAGTGCGAAAGGTTTTCTTTTCACCTGGAAGTAACATGATCATATCCGTGAAGAAAATTTATATATTCGACGAAATTAATACACCACGCTTTCGATTAAGATTTACTAAAAAAATCTAATGGAAAGGAAGTGTTTTTTGACAAAAAGTAGAATAATTATATATATTTTAAATTTACTATTACTTAAATTTTCAATTATTCCTTTTTATAGAACTTTGCTTTTGTGGTTTATGTTTTTTTTAGACATCACACTGTCTGACTATTTTTGAACACATTTGTTTTGTCCCAAAATTATACATTCGTTGATATGATATTTCCGAAAAAAAAATGTGCTGAAGAAAAATGCATAGAGCTCCATGTTTTCAAATTACAAAACACTGCAATTTGTATCATATTTTGATTTCATTATCATAAAAAATTGCTAATTAAATTTATTTTCTAACTAAACTTTTGATTAAAAGATTTTGAAATTAGAAGATTATTTTTCTATTGATGTAGCACTCCATATTTCATCTTCTTACATTGTTAATTGTGCTAAATTTATGTCTTTGTGAAAAATATCACATTTGTAATAATCAAATTTTAGGGATGTAATATAGCCACACTGACGTTTTAAAGTGCTAGATCTTGACATAAATCATAGTTCCTATTTATTGAGTGCATAAACGGTTATGGCCTTTTTTTGGTATACAAAGTCGTAAAAGTAGGAAAATACTATTCGTTGTTATTTATGATTTATCAAATATACTGCAGGTAGACCGGAGAGAGAAATATTGTGTAGATATTCTTTTAGAATATTTGTTTATAATCAAAAATTTTCCAGTATATCTATTATGAAAAAGAAAAGATAAAACAATTCAAAAAAGCAAATAAATTAACTGATCTATGATTAAAAAATTTAAACAAAGAGAGATGATCTGTTTGAAACCAAACATGGTGATCAGTGTCATTTCTTTTTTTGCTGATCTCAACTGGGAGAGAACATTTGTATTTATTTGATTTTTGGTTTTATTTAAATGGAAGGAAGGTGTATGAGTTATTTATCAATATTGAAAATGGTTTCCTTCACATTTCAAATTTAAAATTGAAGATTTTGAAGACACCAAACAAAAGATACCATCAATACAAGGCTTAAAGACTTTGTGAGTTGATATAATATATTAGTCTTATTATAACAAGAAACGAAGTTTGATGAAATATGGGAAGAATACGCGTGTCAAAGAGACAGGATTTATAAGCAAATATTTATTTTATTATAAAATATAATAATAATTTTTTTTGATAGGATATAAGAGCCTACACCGACAAAACATTATTTTTTTTTACACAACAACAAATTTCCAAAAATGGCTGTATTTTCCATCAGTATTAAGATGTGATATAATAGCCAGCACCTTGTTGGAGTTAAATGTGCTCATTAACTGCAGAACTTCACACTAGGCTACCATGCAATAACTCTCAATGCAAAAATCAGACAGCGTTGTTTCCTTCTGAGTCTATTGGAGTTTCATTCTAATTCTATACTGAGGATTTTGCAGTTTTGTTGCATTAAATCTGTCAGGTCTAAGTCCTATTCTTGTTGAGTAGGATGCTGAAAACCATTTATTACCATTGGGCTGAACAAGTACAAGATTTCCCGTTTTGAACTACTTGCGGCGACAACTGACGACTAGTAGAGAAACTGCACTTCAACGGCTTCAGATGCATGCAGGTGTTTTGACTATTAAGATATCTATTCAGTTGTGGATGATATTTTCATTCGTAGATCCATTTCTTTCAATCAATCAGTAGTCTCATCTGTGTTGCAGCCGTTGGTTTCATACCATAAATATAATAAAATTTAACTAATTCATACCGCAATTCAAACACCTTGTCTTATTCTTTCAGATAAAAATTCTCAATGTGATTATTTTGCAGATAAGGTATCTTGTGTTCTTCGGAGAAACACGGTGTTTCTCAGTATATTATCCATAATGAACACTTTTTGATAAATTAATAGATATACTGGTGCTAGTTAAAATTGATTGTTTCTGTTCTTGGAGAACTAGATGTAAATTTTAAAAGTCTAGTAATTCTTATATTTGCTCCTTTTTTGTGTTTTCAAATACATATTTTCCAGCTTCTCTGTGTCACCAGGTATTGCATGATTTGATCCAATGTTTTTCAGTTCATCCTGTAAGTAGAACAAATTTGTTTCAGGTTCTGAGTCGATTTACTATTAGACTCATAGAATACCTCACCAAATTAAGCAGGTTAAGGTTTTTTACTGCCTCAGTTTCGTGAGTAAAATTATCAATACCAAATTTTGCAGTTCCATGGAAAAAAAGAATTTAACATTTAAAGTACTAAGAGAGTATTTCATAGCAAAAATTTAAAATTTCCTATTTCTTGGGGTTGAATTTTCAGTCTAAATAGTAAAATTCATTCAACATTTTACTCTTTTGTACACTTTTCTCTTCTTTTAAACAAAACATATGGATTCTCTAATTTATTTTATAAAAACCACTAGGCACTGTGGGTTTCAAATCTCCTATATGTGAGGTTTTACTAAATGAATTATACAATGTTTGGTCTGCATTATAAAGCATTCTAAATATATGTTTAAATTCAACAGAAAAGTCTCCATTTTTATTTTACCCTTAAAATAACCGAAATCAAAATGGATGTTAAAAGACTTTTTTTTATTTAAAAACACACATATAGTTTGGATAAAATAACAATAAACTTTTGTTTTGATTGATATTTTATTAGACATTTAGCTCATGTGGACGACGATGACGTGTGTGATGCATACCTTCTTTATTTTTCCTAACTTTTACAATGAAGATTCAGGGTCCAGTGACGCTTAAGCCTGCATGATTTTGACACTTCAGTAGACTTTCAATGAATTCCGCTAACAACAGTATTTAGAGATCAAGCAAACAATAATGATCAACAAAATATAAAAAATTGTTGCTTTAAAATACATTAGGATCAGAAAAAAAAAACTACGTCCCTATAACATAGTTTAAAGCAATTATTTTTTGATATGGTTTGAAAAGAATGAAAAGTTGAAAATTAATGTATTATATAATTATTTTTCTCCAAAATACGATTGATTCTCATGGTATATTTAAATTTTTTTGCCCTTGATTACTGATTCTGCGTGTACACTATTAGTATGCAGGGCAATAAAATGCCATTTAAAGCGATAATTTATGATATTTGTCATGATTATAATTTGAATAATATGCTACTTCTTCTAACTGTATTTCACCTTTAAATTTTAACTAAGAGTAGGATTGGTTTTCGAGTTTGTAAAAAGTAGGGCTAAATTGAAGCCACTTTATAATAAATAAAGTTATATTATTTATATATGATTTGAACACAGCACTATTCTCATTCAAAACTTAACAAAAAAAGTTTTGTGAAACTATTCATCAGAACAACCGTTACAAAGCAACTTTTAGCTACAGCGATAACCGTTTTTTGGCGAAAGAATCGTTACTTTTTATTACTTATTCAAGGAAGCAAAGCTTCGGTCGTCAGACGTAGAACAACGCAAGTAAAATAAAGGTCAGCGCAAACTTTTACCAAAAAATAAATTTTCTTTAGTGCTGAAGATTTGGTTCTTAATATTTACTTTCTCAGTATTTTGTTTTCCATTATAATATTAGATTTAATAGAATTATTTCACACTCAGTATTTAAAAGAAGTTTAGTTTTGATTAGTTTTTATCATTTTGCTGATTTTGAACTATATTTTCAATAAATTTACAACTAAAAGCTAAAATTAACTAAATTATAAATGTAGAAAACCTATATTTGAGAGGTAAAAGTATCTCTAGGTCTATCACAGGACAATTATTCACCAGCAAAAAAACTAGTTTAAAGTAATATTATGATTTCGATACAAAACTTGTTTTTTAACCATCTTGTTACGATACGTATTGATCTTCAGTTAAAGATAAGGTAAGGATTGCAATACGTGAATCAATTTAATAAGGAGGTGAAAAATTTTAATAAATTGGCTTTGATAGCCATATATTATAAACAGATGCAGAAGGTTTAATAGCTTCTCATTTATATGCTCAGCGAAGGCCTGCTTATTCAGTTCACTGAATCGATCATGCTCTCTTGGGATGGTAGAAGAAAATGTCAACATTTATTCTAGGATTCTCTTTTATTCTGTCATTTTCAAAGAATTTCTTGGAGTTAACCATTAGCCTGGTGATGAATTCAGTTCGCTTTGTAGTTTGGCATAATTTTATCTATTAAGAAAATAGTGTGTTTTGTAAATGAATTATAGTAGTAATATAAAATTCAGTGGAATTCACTGAAAAGATTAAATTACCAATAAAATTTTATTCAGAATACCACCAATTTTTTCATTTCAGAAAATGCTACGAGGATATTTATGTTCTGTTTGTCAATATAAATGACCAAATAAATTTAAAAATTTGTTTACCGTCTAATCGATTCTTCGTCGCAGGTGTTCTGATGGAATATAATAACTAAATAGTAGAAACTGCACACAAGATATCGTTGTCATAATAACTGAAAAACGTAATAGTTCCATAAGTTCTTTCAAAGAATGACATATTATAATAACAATTTTTTATCTTCTGCAAAATAAAATATTTTGAGCTGGAATCATTACTCTCTTGTTTGCTTGACTATACGTATGGAACAGATGTAGGTGAGTGGCTGTCTCCAACTGCGGAGACACTCAAACCACACTAAAGAAAGACGAGAATCAGTTAATCATCTAGATGGCAGTGGTGGGTTCAATCTAAATTTTGTGTGTGTTTATTATCTCTACAGAGCGCAAAAGCCATAGGAAGTTTCAATATCAGTGGTTCGATGGAACTGTCCCCACTTTTCGCAATAATTCAAAGATAAATAGTAAGCATTGTTCAATTTTACTTATTTATTTTAGCTGGATTCTTTCGTTTTCAAAGAAAGTATGTAAACGATGCAATTTGATGGTGCATTGCTGTTTATTGTGTTAATTTGATTAAAGGTTTTGCAATTTATCAAAAGAAATTTTTAAATAAAACAAATAGTTATATATACAGTGTATTTTGTTGACTGGAAATAAGCGTTTCATAAAATAACATATATATATATATTCCTCTTTGGCTCTATCTCTAGAATGTTTGGCAAGTTGTACGATTCTTAGCGCATTGTTAATTCTTGGATAAAATCATTTTAAGATATCTACTTAAATAGAACATTGTCAAAGTAAAAAGGAAGGAAACAACTGCGTCTAAAGATATGCAAACTATTTGAATATTGCTCATTTTGATGCCTGAAAGTAAAAGAAAGAAGCTTTACAGGTCAAGTTTTAATAAAATGAAAAGACCGTTTTGTTAGTTAGCACAGCACAACAGTGGAAGGTGTGTTGTATAACATAATAACAGACTACTTTTGTTGAACTTGTTGTGCCTTCGATCTACTTTCATACATTTTCAGTGTATCTTAGAATAATTTAAATTTTTAAAAATAAAATATTTGCACTTTAAAGTATTTATATATACAGCTAATGCAGAATAAGTTATTAAGTAAATAATTATATTTAAAAAAAATTTTAATTGTTGGTGGGAACTTTATTATATATTTTATTATGTAATCAAAATATTATTATCAGTTGTCGACATCAATAGTATTAGTTGGGGTTAAAACTTCAAAATGGACTATAATGCATAATGGTTCGATATTTTTTTTTGGTGACTTAAAAACAGGTAATTATCTTACCGTACAACTAATACCATTGATTCGGTAGTACCAAGATGAAAAAGAACTGAGCAATCATAAATTTAACAAATGAATTAAAAGTGTTACGAAAATCATTTAAATGTCAAAAATACACCATTCAGACTTAAAAGCTGAGAATAAAATGCATTAAAAACCATATTTCTTTTTTTTAAAAACTTCAGGAATATTTTGAGGAAAAAAGATAAATTGAAACAAAACATTATTTATATTTGAATAGATTTTATATTCATGAAAACTTTGACAAACAAAGAATAAAGGCAGAACTCTAAACAATTTGTAGGTTTAATTCTTTATATGTTTGTGGAATGTTGTTGTTAGAAGAAATAACAAAGGATAACTTGTATTTGAATATATATGCTGAATACAAATAGCTGCCACTTATTTTTTTCGCTGGTTTTTTATCACTGAAATAATATGTCAAATAATATAAATCAAAACTGGCAATATATGATTTTATATACAGTTCATTCTTTTCCATTTTTCAGAAGAAGCCGAAAAAGACCGGAAAAAAAAAAAAAAAAAAAGCATAATTTATGTTGAATATTTTATATACTTTCTTTGTCACTGTTAAAATAAAATAGGCCCCTGTATGTCGTTTTATCAATGGTTTGAAGGTTTAATTCTTTTCCTTTTCCACGTTTCATTTGAAAATAAAGTAGACATAGTCACTTCTGTAACCCAGTATATCGATTTTCCGAATTTATATAAAAATCTTTATTCCTATAACATATCAAAATAAAATATTCTAATATCTCAGAGTTGTTCTGTTTGGAAAAGAATTACCGAAATATATTTCTCGTAATGTGGTTACTTGATCGAGATTACTCGTTATTTCAAAGAAGCACGTCACATGATTAATGCTCACAATCAACATATTCATACGAGTATTCTAATATACAGTTGATCGTTTAAACTGACGAACTACCAACCATTCAACAAAGCGACTTTAAACTACGACGGCTGAAACGTAATTTATCGACTGGCACATTTGACTAATGGAAAGATGTATCTATTATTGGGTTAAAAAATTGAAATGTGGTTGTGATGAACAGCTAAGGAGGATACGAAAATAGAGCTGGAAAAAATGAAGTGAAAGTCAGGTTCAAATGCGCTGTTTGATGTTTCTTCCATAAAGGTATTATTATTTGGAAACTGGATGTCGACAAAAAACAGAATAGTTGCTTTCAGGAAAAACTTTCGGATTTTTGCATGGATTTAGATGTTAGATAATGAATTTAATAGAAAGGGCTCATACCATTCAAAAGCTTCATTTGGATGACGTAAATCAAAAAGTAAATTTGAATAAATATAAAAAAAATAAATAATAAAATTAATTTAATTTTTTCAAAGGTGTAATTCTCAAAATTTATTTTTTGTTGCTGTACGAAGCATGGAAGGGTATATAAAATGAAAAAATTCTAGATAAATGAGCTCACTTTTCACTAGTGCAAGGTATTAAATATTTTTGGGTACTATTCATAAATGAAACAAATAAATTAAGCCCAATAAATATTTTTCACAAATAATCTCAATAATTATTTATATATCTTAATATTTAACTTTTGCTTATATATCATACGATTAAAGGAAAGAAAAGGTACAGAGATATTATGTACAGTCATATAATTCTCTTTGGATTATTAATTCTTGAAATATTGTTAAGAAAAAAAAAGAATAATAGTGACTGAAAATAGATTTCCTGAGTCTCACTGTTATTAATTAAATTCTTATATTTGTAAAGAAATGCCATTTTTTATACGTTAGACTTGTACTTCGCCTGTTTTAGTCAATTTATGAGATATTTGGTTATCTCCTAGAGTAGATCACGACCGGAATAAAAAAAACAATGTGAAAGTATTGTTTTAGCAGAACTGTTCGTATTCTGATACGGTATAATGGTTGTTTTATTTTATGTATTTTTTTAAAAAAAAAACTTGATGATCGTTTTCTAATGTGTTTGTCGAATAGTTAAACTTTTCCTCCAACCTGCTTTAAGTTATGTAGGTTTTAAATTCATCAAGTTATGTTATTGATACATGTTAAATAAGAAATTACAATGCTTAAATATTTATCTGACATAAATAAACGGTGTGGGGCCCCACGCAAAACAGATAAATGTAACATATTGGTTGAGAAAATTTTCTCCCCCCCACACCAAAAAAAAAGTACTGTGTCATATTTTCCTTCGAGATATGAGAAAGTTTGAAAAATTCTTTAATACGTTTTATGCTATGGTCATATGAAAAGCATTTTTTATTCATTTATTTCTCAAAATTTTGTTCTACATTTCTAAGAAACATTTATTTCGAAGTTTTGCATTAAAAAATTACATTGTAAGATGTGTATGAAAGAGCAAAAGTACCAATCTGTATATAAAATTATGGATATTCAAGGACAATTATCAGTGACAGAGAGAGAGAGAATTTTTTTTTAAATAATATATTACTTTTATCTGCTTGAAATGAAGCAGGTAAAAATAAATAAATAAAAGCATTTTATCCTTGCTGGTTAAAAATGTATTACAAATAACTTTCGTTTGATAAAATAGTAAAGATTTTCCAGTTTCTTTACTCTTGTTTTAATCTAGGAAAGCCTTTCACTACTTATTATTGAAAGACAAAACAATTAAGAGCACAAATCAGTTTTAAGTATTTCGCACGCATATGTGCACATATTTTTCCACTGTAATATTTTTTAAAATCCATCATTGATCGTGTGAGACACGCATAACTGACGGATCACCATAATTATCACCCAAATAATCAACCACAAATGAATAAAAAATGAATTTTCTTTTCCCTTTTTCGAACGAACTCATTCAACCCCGAGAACTGCCCTGAGAACAATCGGTTAAAGTGCACGCCGCAAAGCAGTAATGATCCTAATCATCACGGAAAATAAGGTCCCGAAGGAGAACCCCGAAACTCTTCCGGGCACCCAGGTGAGCAATGACCTTGAAGTCCCAAAAAATATCTGGGGTCCATATTTCACTGGGCATCTTTGTTTCAAGTTGGCGCAGCTGGGAAAATCGACTTCAAATGCCTGAGGTACATCACGAATCAGACTCGTGACATTTCAGCAAGTCTCAAACGCAGGTGGTGCTGAAATCAAAGCAGACTTTTATTTTTTTCTCCCTTTTTTACTTTGCCAGACACATCATACACAGAAATTAACATAAGCGTGTTCTGAGAGCGGTTGACGTTAGTCTTCGTATCCTACTTTTCGGAAGCAAGGGAAAAAAACATTCCCGTGGAATATATATATTTTTCAAAACACATCATAAGAATTTTCATTATACCGGGGGGGGGGGGGGGGGGGGGGCAAAATACACATTTGTAAGGAGCATTCAGAATTTGTAAGAATGGTTACTTTTTGAGACTTATTGTTTGATTTATTTGTATTTTTACATTCACACACACACATTACAACACATACACACAATATACACGCAAAACACACATAACACACACAAAATACATATAAAACACAAAACAAACATTCAAAACACACATTATACAGCAGTGACTCTCAAACTTCTTTTCTATGTTCTCTTTAGTTATAACTTTTTTCAGGCAAACTTCCGATCACGAATAAAATATTTAATGTATCCCCAAAATAAATTGTTTTTGCATAGTGATTTTTAGATTTTTATTTTCTTTCTGTTGTTCTGAGCTGAAAATCTGCATATATAGTTAAAGCATTTTTTATTAAAAAAAAAAAAAAAAAAAAAAATGACGAGGTATTGTGAACTAATTTTAATAATTTAAAGGTCCTTAAAGTAAATCTTAAAATCAGAAGTTTATATCTAGACTTTTTCATTCTCTTAAAGTTTCAAATTTTAAATAAATTTTGATGTATTTAATAATTTATTATTTTTCTTGCTTTGTTCTACTATTTTCAAGAGAAAGTAAATATAATGCGATACAAGCATATGGATTTCACGAACTAGCTTATTGAAAAAGCGCAGAATATTATTCTTATTATTCTATATTATTCTTTCCAATATTATTTCCACGAAATTCTTTGTTGAATGTTCTCTACTTTGTAAATATAAAATTAAATATTATTTCACACTTTAATTGTTTTCGTATATGAATAAGTCTATAGGTCGATTTCAGTTGCTTTGGACATTATTTTTCAGGATTAATTTTTCATTGATTGTACTTTTTTGAAGCTATTCGTTTAATCTCAATTTTTTTGTCAGAGGTGTCACGTACCCCTTAGAAACTGTTCGCGTACTGCTATGATTATGCGTACCACAGTTTAAGAATCACCGCACTTTAGAAATAAATCAGTGGACTATTGGCGTCTATCCAGAATAAATTTTGTAGGAAAGATGATAGATGAATAGAATACAGATTTTTTTTTGTCAAAGTGCATTCAATGGCAAGTATTCAATAGTCCGCACATATATTGCAATTGTTCATTAATTATAATTAGATCATTTTTTTTACCTCCATGTGAGTTGCGAAAAAAAGGAAGTCACTCTAGGTGGTAAAGAATCTCTGTTTATAACATAAATTAAACTCAGAAGAATGCCATTTGAAGTGTGTTTATTTCACCGACTGACTGGATAACAGAACACTTGCAGTCGATATTATTTCGAAGGGGAAAAAATCTGATAATGAGTAGAACTCTCTAGATCGGCCCATATCCAAAGAAAAATATAGGCACAAATTTTCTGGGTGTCGTTCAACACATCTTGGCTAGATCCTCTTCCGATTCCTTTAATAAGTAAAATGAAAGACCGAATTAGTTTAAACAGATTTCATAAATTTATATTGGAGATATATGACTGGTTTTAGAGGAAATCAATAGCAAAGTTCAGAAGATACAATTGATCGCAAAATTTTTAGTAGGGTATAAGTAAGAATGCTGTTTTAATTTTATGTAACTTTTAAAAAAAATATTTGAATTTATGATAAACGTTTTATAAAATAGATTCCTATACAGTAAAATAATTTTTAGATTTTGTTGGGGGAAATAGTTTATTTTAAATTTTAATGTAAATTTATTTTGGAATTTTGTAAAGTAAAACTTACTTCCTTAAAACATAATTGTAACTGTACAGTAATAAAACAAAGCACTTTAATAACTCTCCGTCTCTCTCTCTCTCTAACAGAGTTCATTCGAATTCTAAAACACACCACTGAGATACCTATAGTAATATTATAAGATCTAAAAATAGGTTTGGTAGGGTCTTGTTTCAATAAATAAATAAAATAAAATAAAATGTGTAATATGTATAGAATATGAATTAGTAAAAACATAAGTATATATATTAATACAATAAGACAACTTTGAGAAACGAATGGGACAATGCCACATTTATTTCTGAATCATTCATATATTTTGTTCGCGTAAGGTGTAAATGTTTTAAAAGAAATTTCATAATTAATATAAACACGATATTTTTTTCTTGTTTTCAGATTATCTGATCATTTTTTTTTAATTATCTAAAAGCATATTTGTGAGTAGGATTTTAACCATATGTCAGCTCTCTAATTTAGCAATTAACTTTGCGGAAATTTTTTTAAAAGACTTATATATAAGAGATATTTTTAAAAAAGTGAGAAAACTTTGAAATACTTAAGATTACAACTGCATATATTCCTTGTAATATTTTCAAATACTTATGAAAACTTTCTAGAAAATCTTGTGATAAAAGCAACATTCTTTGCTGATCACAGATGTACTTTATCTTCTGATAATAAAATTCTATGCAACGTAGTAAGTTAAAGAAAAATTACATAAATTACAATGATAATAAATTACACGTTGGAACTACATTAGCCTGGGAAACTAATCTAAAAAAGCAGTATAAAAATAATTATTTCTATAAACTATTCCTATTACTTTTCTTGCTATGCATTAATTAACACAAGGCAGCTTGATACTAGTATCAGAAAATGGCCTACAGGTCTTTCATAACTAAAAGCATCAAATTCAACTGTTAACAGACTAGACCACGATATATCAATTATGCAAAACTTACAAACAAACATGATATAGTGTTATTGAACTCGCTATGTATATTTTGCCTCACCTGCCCATAACACGATGATCCAATCTTCCTTTTTTTGTTTAACTATTCTTCTTTTTTGTCTGCAGCGAATATGATATTGGTCTATTGGGAAATATGTGGAAGTGGTTAGTGGATTGAATTCCTACTGAATTAATTCAAGGGCCACTTGTTTCGAGGAAGAAAGATAACAAGGTAAAGAAATAGAGCTTTCATGGAATCATTTCTATTTTAGATTGACATTTTTTTAAGTAATTAAATTTTAATTTTTATTGTGAAATTGCAACAGCTCAAAATATTTGTGTTTTATTGTAAATATTTCCTTATGGTGTAATTTATTTAGATATCCTGTTCCAGCTTCAAATTGCTTCCCCCCCCCTTCGACTGAATAATTATTGCATGTTTATTTTATCATTAATAAGTATCCTACTTTTTATGCAAAACATAATTTCTTGTTATTTAAAATGTAATAGTTAATTTTTCTTACTTTTTTACAGTTCTTAGCAAAACGTGGATGGAATATTAGTTTGAGTTTCACATTTGGTTTTAACAACAGTCCAGCTTCTAGAAAACTGATAATGGAGATGCAATTCTGCATATGAATGTCTAAAATATGAATGCAAAAACCATTATCTGAAACTTCCAATACTTACTCTTATTTTTTAAAACTAATCGGCAGCATGTATCCTACTTAAAGCTAGTTCATGTCTAGTTTATTAGGTCTTAATAGACAGATGATTCTAGTATGATGTGGTAGCGCAGGTGTTGAAAAAGAGTTTGAATAAATCAAATAGCCATTTGTGACTCTGTTTATGTAAAGTAGCCTGAAAGTATTATCTGAACAACGACAACAAAAAAGAACTATCTTTATATTGTTACCAAATTAATTTTATCCAGCCTCGTTTCCACTTAAAGCTGTTCAATTTTAGAGTATTTATCTCTCCTAGAAAAAAGTTCAGAGTTTTTTTCATCAATTCTTTAGAATTAGTTAATGAATTGTGAATTCAAGCTAATCTTTAATTTTCCTTATTATAATATGTTACAGATTATTTTATGAAATAAACCTTTTAAAATATGTGGAAACAATGCTTATGATGCACTAAAAGTTTTTATTAAAGTAGAAACTAACCAATAACTCCTTTTATGAGCAATTTGAGCTTTCTTCTACTAGCTAATATTAAAATTGCACACAAAAACTAGTACTTAAATATATACTAGTTTTTTTAATTATTACTTTTTTGTTAATGAACTAAGCTTTCTGCAGATGGCTAATATTAACATTAAACTAAATCTTAGCGTTAATGATCAGTTTTATTAATTTAAAAATGAAATATTTGAGTTACAAAATTTTAAAAAATGCATAAAGAGAGTTGAAAACTTAATGATCAATTTATTTTGAAAATTTTTGTTATTGCTATATTTTATACTTTTTATACATAATTTTTTAATTATTTTTTCTTTTAAATCAACATTTGAGATGCAGTACAAGGTGGATGCAACTTTTAAAAGAACACAAATTGTATTTTGTTACCATTTTTGTCATTACGTAAGAAAAAGTAAGGGAGGAGACGCGATCTTTCAGTCCAGTATTTCCACGAAATTGGTTTCAAATCTCAGGAAGAAAACCAGGAGAATAAGTATATTAATCACATAACAATAACATTTAGTAAATCTGAAACACTTATCTTATTTATAATAAATGATTATAGTATAGTTTAAAAATGTGGTATTAAAAATAATAGAAAATAGTATTTTAGTTTGATTTTTTTTTTCTGTTTTTAGTAAGAAAAAATAAAGACTAAAAATTCTTCTATTCATAAAAAAGAAAAACAGAATTTTATCTTGACTTAGTCATAAATTTGTATTTATCCTATCCTTATAAACATATTTTAATGGAAAACAGCTTTTAGGAAAGTAAGGAAACAATTTTCTAATTTTTTAAATTGTAAACGTATTTTTTTGAAATTTTTTTACAAATACAATACTTATTTTATGAATTGAATATCATAAAATATTCCTTCGATCCATATTTAAAATTTAAAAGTATTGAAAAATCAGATTAATAACTTTTTATATAATTTAAGCTATTATTCTAAAAAATCTCAGTTTCACAGTTTCCTAAAAGGAAAAAAAAAATCTGTTAAAAATTTGTCATCATCTTCTTTTAAAAAACACGTACAAAAAATTAAGTTCAAAATAAGCATTTTTTAGAATTAACATTTTTAAATATGTAAATTTCTGAATACATTAAATAATTTAAAATTTTTTGAAGGCAAACTATCTCATTATATCCAAAAATATATGCTCTTAATTTAATGCAATTATCTTGGAATAGTTTTTGAGATACCAGTTCTATTCGTATGTTGTTGTTGATTTGCTTTTTACTTTGCGATTGCGTTTGAGTGAATACTTACATATAAATGGTGGACTTGGCTGCTAAACTAAGGCAGCTGTCTCAAAAACATGTTTTATTTTTTATCTTCGATTCTTTTAAAAATATCATTCTGTATAAGGTATCTCGCGTAGCAGAATAAAATGTCTCATTTTTAAAACTACTACAATAGTTCTTAAAATTTGCAGTCATTCTTAATGTCCAGACCTTTATCTTAAAATGAGGGAATAAAATTTATATTATTTATTATTTGGGTTGATAGCCCCCCCTCAACAATAAATTTAAAAAGAAACAAACCAAATTGTTATACATTTGTGTAGTTTATACATATGTCTCAATAAACACATATCAAAACTGAAAAAGTGTTCTAGTGTCTGTTTTTTCTTGCCTTGTTTTTGCTTTTTTCCAGACATGTTTACAGCAATCGAAAGACATTAAATTCAATTTTCCTCGTAATTTTAGGAGCAGACGGTAAAACAAAGCTATGAAACAGAATTGTAAATTTAGTAGAACAAATTCTATAACTTTAATGTTTTATATTTAATATGAGATAAAAACAAGAAAAATCTTCCTATTTCTCTTGGTGATCTTTGTAAGCTTTGTAAGATACGCAGAAAAATGACACGTACTTTTTGGTAGAAAAATGCGTAATAGAAATTCAGTCTTATGTAATTTGCTTTATATGAAAATTTCGGACAGAAGGCAAAAGTAAATATTAAAGGAACTTCATTATTAGCTTAAATTGTTGAAATTTGCGTAATTTTATACTAAATTTACTACCCTTACACTAAATTTTAATTTTAAGAGTTAAAAAACAATCTATATAACTAAGGTGCAAAGTTGAGCATGTTAGAAGGGTTGATCCCTGCTAAAGTGAAAAGTATTCCACTTTTAAAATAGAATAACGTGATAAAATTGCAACAATTAAGATATATTCTCAGGGAACAATTAATCAGACATAGGACCGAATAAATGAAACAATTAAAGGACAAGAAGTACATGCTTTGACGAATAACTGTTAAATAAACACCCACCTTTTGAGAAGCGAGGGGTAAACTAGAATCCCCGGTTTCGGATAGGAGGAAAATTATAAAGATGTACTCCTTTAAAAACCACCCAGAATCAAACTCATTTTTGAGGGATGTCTTCCGAATAAAACAAAAGTTAACTCTCAGTCAAGGTAAAGTCCTATGGCTTATGAAAATTTTTATTTAGCTGTCAAATGGTTATTTTAAAGGAAGTAAGGAACTTTTGGCTTGTAAACAGCAGAGTGCTCATTTTCTATCGAAAATTCTTATTCGTGGATTAACTGTCAGATAAAATAAAGTTAGATAGGAGAAGCATTTTAATATTCAACTTCACATAAATTGTAGTCAATATAGTTCAAATCTGTGTTGATCTTCAAATAATAAGACACATATTAAAAAAAATAAGCAAGCTTTTTTTTCAAAAATTTACCTCATAAATAAATTATTATTATTTGCAAGCTGAGGAAAACAAAACAAAAAAAAACAACAACAACTTCCTTTAAAGAAGAATAATTGGGTGATAATCTAACAGTTCTTCAAAAAATGCCTTACAATTGGAAAAGCTTTATATAGCTTAATTCAAATGGAATTGATACCTGCCCGGGAATTAAAAAAAAAAAAAAAAAAAAAAAAAAAAAAAAAAAAATTTAACCCTCCCGGGTATTAAAAAAAAAAAAAAAAAAAAAAAAAAATCAAAAGAAAAGCAGATTTAAATTAGTGTTCGAATTAATGATAATTCTAAACAAAAAGAACCATTTTATGCTCTCTGTTAAGAACAGAAGTAAGAAGCATATTTCAAGTCATTTAATACTTCAATATTATTACGATAGCATATCTAATTTACAATATTCTCTTATTTGAAGATAAAAATAGTAAAATTTGGAGTAAGCTCTTCACAGCATTTAAAATTCTTTGAACTAAAATTCAGTCGTTTCTTACGCTAGATACTTCATTATTAAGTCATATTGATTGAATCTTGAATTACTTATCTGAATATTTTTGTTAGAAATTAATATGTGCAAACACGAAATGAAAGAATGACTAATTATCAAGAATATAATTCATTTTTCCTCATGTTTGGAGGAAAAGTTTATTTTTTAAAAGAACATATGCATCACTGATATATTTTAGTATTTATAATAAAATAATTTTTAAAAGTATTTATCAATCGGAAATACAGATATTTTGCAAGACATCGTATTTCTGTTACTCCACGTAAAAATTGAAGTTCTAATAAACATAAATTAATACTGAAACTGTATAAATTAAAAATGAAAACCATAATAACACTTGAAAGCAAAATTTTACTAGAATTATGTAATTATTTATGCATTTTCATGTTTCTTAATTGTTTCTAGAAAAACCATGCGCATTTGCATCGCTGCATGTTAATATGCCGGAATAATTTCGGCTCATTTTGAATTTTTTTTATTCTTTAATTTTCATAAATGTCTGATAGTTGATTTCCTTTTTATAACAAATATCCTTCTCTATTAACTTAACTGATGCTGCAATCGGCGAAATCTTACTTTAAGATAATTTCAGCTAACATCTCTGCTGAGTTAACCTCAGTTAAAATTAAAGTCTTAGAGATTAATATGCTAATTTCTGACATAATTGCTTATGATGTATATAAAAGGAATTTTACACTTTAATATTTATGCATATGCGAACACTATAGGCTCAAGTAAAGAGCGATTGAGTTACTTTTCAATGACATTTTTTTTATTTAACGAATATAATAATACTTAAAAGGTAATTTTTTTTTTAAAGTTGGTATTTCTATGAATTATAAAAAAGATGAATGAATTATAATATCTGGTATTAGCCCTCAAGTTTCTGTGTGTCCCGAATTTGTGCGTGCTTAAGTGCAGAGTATTTTTTCAAAACTTAATTTTTTTTTAAATATTTTTTTATACGAAACTACGCTTTTCTCAGAAAATGTTATTTCCTTTTTGAGTTTTAGCCAAGAAGGCATGAAATATAAAGTACACTAAAAATCTTATAGAAATTTGTTTTATTTAAACAGCTAACTTTAACTTCCTTGGATATTTATTTCAGGAAATTAAAAGATAGTAGTTTGTGCTTGCATTCCCAATTACTACAAATTTTTGAAATGTGTTCTCAGCAAAAAATAAAGCTCATTCATAGATAAAAGAAAACGTTAATTAAATACGTATTGAGCAATTTTGCACGATTTAAGTGAGTTAATAACAACTAAAAAAGTCCATAAAATCATTAAAATATTACTCACTTTCATATTCAAAATTATCCGGTATTGAATTAAATGTATATAAAAACACTCTACACGTATTTTTTTTTCGTTATACAAATCTCGTTCGCTCCTTTATCTATTTTCAATCAATGTCTCATTGTTGATTCTTTCATCGCGATTTCTAGTTTAGTTGACAATGTTTGATTTGTGGATTCGGATTTTGTAAGAAACTGTATGAATAGGGATATTAACTAAAAATAAATGTGAACAGTTATAAAAACAGAACTAGGGCCTCTCTTTATAGTGATCCGTCACATAACATATGTCAAAACTAACCAATTATGAAAGAGATACACGTGCTATTTTTCAAAACTCTTATTAGTGTCTGGAATAGTTTTTATTCCCTCAGTATAGCATCAGCTAGGTCACAACCTGAATTTCAGAAATGCAGCCTTTAATACAGTCACATGTTTTTTTGTAACAAATATTTCACGGCATCCAAGGTACCATGCACAATTTTAAAAGTGTTAAATAACTCATTGAAATGGGTTAATTGAATAGAAAAAATAAAACTGACAGATTTGTGTCCTATTTAATATTCAAGCAGAATATTTAATTACTAACTATTTTCACTTTTTCATTAACTATTACAAAGAAAACTACGGAAACAAAACAACAACTTTATACGCTGCAGGCATTTAATAGCAGAATTATTTCTCTCTCAATTCCCCTCTTCAGTCCCCCCCCCCCAAAAAAAAACACCCATCAATACTCAAAAAAGAAGAATAGTGCTTTTAACTAGCAGCGCAGTAGTAAATGTAAGCCTTTCTTCCAGTTAGAAGGTACATATTTATATTTCATGCAGCTTATTTTATATAAAGACATTCCGTAAAAAATCATTTATGTAATGTAACTTTTTAAATATGTTTATCTTGTTTAGAAAAAAAGGAATTCTTACGAAATTTCTCTTATGTTTTTCCTTTAAACATTAACTTATTCATTCATTTTGGTTATTGCTTCTTCTTCTTATTGTTAAGTTAAAATTGCTTCTTAGAGGTAATTAGTGTAAATGAAGGTGGAAATGGAAGGAATAAATGGAGAAAGGTTTATGTACACCTTTCATCAAAAAAAAAAAAAAAAAAAAAAAAAAAAAGAACCCAGAGGGTAGTAAGATACATAATTGTAAAATAAAAAATAGCTTAGTATCTGTTAGGTAAGCTAATGATTATAGTGTCAGCCGCGTCAATGACAATGATGTCAGCAAACACGTGGCTAAACACGCCCCTATGGACTCTATAAAAGATTCTCCCAATGTGCGTAATTTTGATTTTAACTAGTATTCTCGTGTTTAAAATGTATTACTTTCAAGTTTCGAATTGAAAAATTTCCTTTGATTAGAAAACACCCGCCATTTGAATGGTTAGATACTTTTGAGAAGAGTCACATCATAGGATTCCACAAAGACATATGGTCACTCCGTCGGATTTCGCACCATATCTATCACGCAGATGCTACAGTTTCACACTGTTGGGGGAATTGGGTACAGGGAAGTTATCGCTAACAGTATATAGGCTCAGAGAAAATTAAATGGACTATAAGCAGTAGAGACGGAAGAATTGTCCGGCATGCTTGAAGCACACCAACTGCAACAATTCCGGATATAATGCAAACAGTAACACTCTCTCTGCATCATCCTGTAAGTGCCGGTATCCTTAGCAGACGGTTGTGTTCTGAAATGCTTGCATGGAGACCATTAAGGAGATTGCCTCTGACACAACAGAAACGTCGCCGGAGACTGCAATGGTGCCACGAAAGAGCAGCCTGAAGCCATGTCGCTTGGCAGTGGGTCATCTTTAATGATGAGTCTAGCTTTTGTCTAGGAGAGGAAGATAACCGCACTCATGTGTGGAGGCAATGTGGTCAGCACCACGATAGATGATCTGTTGTCACTCGTCACACATCCAGACAGGAGAATATAATGGTATGAGGTGCAATGTCGTACAATACCCGATCACCATTGGTCTTTATTCGGACCACTTAGTGGACCAAATTACTTTAATGAGATCCTTCGACCGATGGATATTCCTATTGTGAACATCTAAGTCTTCTGTTTTAAAAAGACAATGCTCTTGTTCATAACACTACCATCTCAAGAGCTTTCCTGGAAGCCATAGACACTATGCCGTGGCCAGCAGCATCGCCGGACCTGTAGCCCATAGAAAACTTATGGGATAATATAGACCGGTTTGTTAAGATTTCACCGCTGCCACAAAATTTGCTAATTATATATACCAAAGCTCAATCTGCATGGAATATGAGTTGAATCAAGACACTGTTAAGAATTTCTACGACATCATTTCATGACTTGAAGTAGGATGCATTGACCAATAAATTTTGTCATACCTCGCTGTTTTTAATCAATTCTTGTTTGTGGTGAATACAATCTTACTTTCAAATATTATTCATTCCTGCTATTCCGTCTAGGTGTAATTTTTTGACGATGAATGTATACATGTATGTGTGTGTATACAAGGTTATTATAATTAAAGTTCTACTTTTAAAAAGCAGTAAAAAAAGCACCATGGGCCAGAATGACCTGAAATTTGACTTGAATTTATCAAGCATTTATTACTTGATATGCCTAATAAGAATAATAAGAAATTCAACATTTGATTTATGCAATTATATCCTATATTTAAGGTCTTACTGGACAGACCTATGAAACTAAAGACTCTACAACTAATAGTAATTAAAAGATTTAACACAATTTAACCTTATTTATATTATGACTTATACGCATGCATTTATGACTAAAACCAATAACTTCGATTTGAAATGCAAAATGTGATTTCCTCCCTCCCTTATAAAAGAACGACAGTACTTTCATGAATCGATCTTTCCTTTGTCCTTTTTAGAAACTTTTGTCTCTTTTGATTATCTTTGATTTGACTCGACATCTCATGGCTGATTATAAGCCATAGATTTATTCTAGTGGAAAGCAGTTTTTGTGCAAATGAAGTATCTGCTTACATTATTTAAGCTCCTTAAAATGAGTACTAATAAAATTAATTTACTTTCATTTGAATTAAATGAATTAATAGCGTCATCAATTGATAATGTTTCTTTTACATTAGTTAATTATATTTATCATTTATTTTTACATTGAAAGTGCATTCCTGAAATTGTAGAAACTACTGTTCTTTATTGAAAAAAGAGAACTCACTCATGTGAAAACAATAAAAAAAAATCTTCCAAAGTCGGAATAATGTAGGTGTTTGCATGAAGTGAAACATTTGAGATATAATCCCTTCTTACAAATTAACCATTAACTAATGCTAATTTGAATCTAATATAAATTGAAAACTCGACCATCGATTGTACTTTTTTTTTTATTTGTCTCTACTGTCTAAAACCTTCAAAGAACATTCCCAGAAAATGAGTCCTACCTGCAATTATTTCTTTAAAAAGAAGAAATGCTGACAGTCATTTTCGAATGTATATAATTAAACAAAAGTTTAAATTGCTCATAAGCAATAATGTATGCACACGGCTTCGAAGAAAAATCGAGTGATACGCTCCGCTTTTGGTTTGATTTGTATTAAATTTGTAATGCAAACAACATTATAAGTCAACAGTTGAGATATTATGGATCTAGTGCAAACCAAAAACATGACCACCGCTTGAATTTATTCTTTTTACTGCCACCACACTCTAAATTAGTAGTACCTACAATCCCTTCGTTAAAAAGGAGAAATCTTGAAAGTAATTTTAGAGTATGTGGTTGAAAAAAAAAATGAAATGGCCCACTAAGGAATAATGTATATACTCAGCCGTAGAGAAAAATCGAACGATATCTTCTTCCAGCACAGAATGACTGAACTTGGTAAACGAGCACTGTCAAAAAGCCGGCGCAGCATGCAAGGCAAGAGAGAATCACGAGGAAATAAGAGATTCCGGATAGTTAATACGATTTATGGTCATACTTAACTTTCACTTAAAATATATCTCGGAATGTTTTGGGGAAAGTAAAGAAGAAATAGTAGAAACCTTCTGGGAAAAGGATGTCAAGTCGCGGGAAAGGTAAATCCGAGACTTTCGAAGTACCAGTTTAAATAAAAAGGATAGCCTTCAATTGATCTTGATAGTCTAACCAAGCATAGAATAAAAAGCCGAAATAAATGAATATTATTTTCAGATCTCTAAAGTAAGTCATGCTGAAAAGGGATTAAGAAGAGCAATTGAATCTCATTTCTCTTTAAGTGAGATTACCTCAAAGATTAGAGTCATAAGATATTGTGAGCCATAACTGCTTGGGACAGTAAAAAGCTTTAGGCACAAATGAGTGTACTAACGCTTTTTTTTGTGTTGTTCTAAATGCAACAAAGAAAGTAATACCGGATTTTTCAAATTTTAAATGCAACTATTTTTAATTAAATTGTTATTATAACACATTTGTAATATTCATAGGTTATCGGATAGATATGTAAATTTATAGATGTATCGCAATTAGCATTGTTCATTTTATAAATCCTGTAGAATAGGGGATGTAAAGTTCATTCGTTCTCGTTTCGAGAGTATATTGACCTTTTTCTAACGCAATTTAAAAAATTACTAGAGAATTATACAAAACACACAGTGTCCACAAATAATGTCTTAGCATTTGTATCCAATGTTTTTTGAATGATGATATTTTGTTATTCAATGAAATTAAAGTCATGCAAATAAATGCTCCACTCAAGTTATAATATATTGTTCCTTAAGGTAGTCAGAATAAACTGTTCTGTTGCATGATCCATGGCATAGCCCCTTATATATTAATTTCTTATATCTTTTGAATAAACATAATAATATAATTAATATTTTATTAATAATTTAAAGACTTATTATGCAAAGGGTTTTAAAATAAAGTTTTATTCCAGAGGTATTTATGTACTGTTATTAAATAAAAATATAAGTGCTAAAAAAAGTAAAAAATTGCAAAACTTAGTTTTTTTAAGTCAAAAATTTTAAAGTTCGACATTATTATAAAGCTAGTACATATTTCGGAATTATATTAACATATTCATTGGGTTAAATAATAATATATTTATAACAGAATAAATTCCATTATACGGTACACACAAAATCCAGAGTTCTTTGTTTTGTAAAATTACAAATCATTGAAATTATATATCTTTCTTCTCTTAACTGTTTTTTTTTGACACACTCTCTATTTTATGCTTCTGAAGCATTTTATAATTTAGTTCAGCTTAAGTTCGAATTTCGAAAATGCTTTCATGTTTTTCTTCTTTATGCAAAGTTTTATTTTCACCATCTCTCTTTCTCTCTCTCAAACAATATTTTAAAAAGTAAATTCAATTACAAAAAATTAAAACGAGCACAAAATAAATTGTTCATGTTTCCGACAAGAAACAGTAATTTCATAATGTGTATTCGAAAAATTTTAAATTGTAAAAGTTGGGACCATAACGTGTTGAAATACATTTAGTTACGATAGAAAATTTTCCATGTCCCTAAAATCGTACGTAATAAAATAGCAAATCATAAGAAGGTCACGCATTGGGAATGAAAGTATTTAATTTGTGTGAAGGCATATGGGGGGCTATAATCCTAGTATTATATGCATAGGTGATAGAGAGTTTACGAACTGATTTTGAATGAAAAATATAAAAAAAGTCTTACAAAATTCATTTATCGATAAGCAGGCTGTTGCTTTGCTGTGAACTCTTTCGATAAAATTCATATAATATGCTTAATTATATGTAAACATATTAATACAGAAATGAAAATTAAGTACAAATTTATTGCTGGTAAATGTATCAAAAACGAATGTAGATGTAGAAAGAAATGGGATGTTCTTGTACTGCTAGACGAAAAAGGGCAACCGCTACAGCAACACGAGTCAGTGACAGAGATAGGGATAGAAAGAACGAAGTCATATGAAATGCAAATATTGCAATAAAATTCAAAGCAGAGCCACGTAAGGGCCTTTTAATCCTAGTTAATAAGTTTTTTACACACTTAATGTTGAATACCATAGTATAAATAAGATGTGTTACAATTCTTTTTCACTCTCGTGGCCGCAGTAACCTAGTGGTCAAAGTCGAAGACTCGCGGCCGGCGGTTTTTGTCGAGTCGTGTGTTTGAGCCGATGATGCCACTAAAGACCCGTCGTGTTGCCAAGGCTGATGCACGTTAAATATGTCGAGACTCAAAATTCTCCCATTGTCGTGGAGGGGAAGTTAGGAGAGGAGAATGCCAGCCCAGATGTCGTTCTTGTCAATTGACCGAGGTTCAAAATTACGAGGTCCTTCGCCAATAGCCTTTGTGTTGCTTCTAGTGCAACATTAATAAAACCCCCAAACCAAGCCTTTTTCACTCTCAGTCTAAACTGGTTAAATTAGTTACTCTCTGAAAACAGTTCCTTCTAATTTTAGTTCCATTTTAGACCCATTTAGCAGTTTATACATCTTATACACTGAATCTTATTCACACTCGGCATACCTTGATGATTCTTACACTTCCTAATTACGTTAAAAAGATCTTCGATATATTAGGAGTGGTAAAAATATGCATAATCACCTATAAAAAATAAGTTGGAAGAAGTGTTAGAGGTAGTAGAGTTTTGCTCTTTTTTATATGTTCGGATACAAACAAAATATATTTTGAAAATGAGTAAGGATTTTATAACATATTTCTCGACTGCTAAAGAACCTCATCCTACAAAATGATTCCATTTTTGAGATATTTAGATGTATTTTTTATTCCATCTATATACTACCATTTAAATATATAACATGAAATCTGATAATAAAGGAAGTGAATAAAACAATAATCACACACACACATTGATTTTCAGTTTATACGTAAGTCCCTCTATTCCTTCGTAAGACAACAAACAACAACTTATAGGCTGCTGCAGTTTTTGAATTTGTGAATTCTTCAACTAGTTGCAGAATAGTAATAATGTTTAGTGGAAAAGTACCAGATATTAGTCCTGTAGGATTGTACTTTCCAACAACTATGTATTGATCACATCTTAAACTTTTTAATCTTCCTTTCATCAATATTTTTTAATGATGAAAATATTAACATTATAATCTAGAATGTTAATTATCTGACCTTAGGGTTAACAACAATCTGGTATAACCTTATGACTTATCTTCTGCTACTTACTTGGTTAACCTCTGATAAAGGCACAAAACTACCACGCAATCAAATGTAATTACAGCGTATGTTTACAGCCTTTTTAGTACTCAAGCACCATTTCTTTTTGATACTTCTTTAAATAAAAATATATGTTTGCATATTCCTCAAAGAGATAAAAAAGTAAACTAAAATTACGTCTAAATATTTTTGTAATTGCTTACCTCTAGTTGTTTTTCAATTATTCCATTATTTAATAATATCAAGTTTCATTGAAATATATGACCCCTCCTCTTTTAATTCTTTTGAAGTATGTATGAATACAAATAATTACATTTGAATTACTCTATGCATTCTATATATATACAATTTGTTTCCAGTTACAGTTTTATGTATCCCTGTGAGAGATGCTGGAGAAATATTTTAAGTATATTGCAGCCTCTTAAGAGCAACTTTTAATTTCTTCGCTTTATTATTTTATAACGAGAAACTATGCAGCAGAATTTGTAAGAAACATATCAGATAAGCAAAAAGTTTGAAATTTAACTTCTTAAAGGATCGGAAAGTATTTTTATTTGAAATATCTTCAATGTTAATATTTTTAGAACACCTTATCTTTTTTTTTAAATACTTCATATATTATTTTAATTATTATGAACCAAAACAAAGAAACAAAATTAAAGTTAGACGAGAAGTAGGAAAATGAACCTTAGTTTTTTTTTTTATTATTATTATTACTGTTAAGTTATTCTATTCTTCCCCGAAATGTCTACCTGCCTAATATTTTTCGTATCCAATCTGAATGTTAAACAGTTTTTATTTGTGAAAAGAAGCTTCTGTCTGCGTCGTTTATTATGGGCCAACTTTCCAACTAACAGCCCTAAAAGCAAAGTATGAACCTTTCTCACAGATGTCCGTGATTTATTGCATCCATCGTATCTGGACACTGCTCCTGCAAAAGTAAACAGTCGTCGTTCCAGAAACATGTCACCCTCTTGATATAAATAACACCTGCTTTATTAAGAGTCTTTTTTTATCGATCGCCACTTACTGGCGACTAAGGTGAGCTCGCTTTCTTAGCAGAAGACGGATTTCCTTGATTGGAGAAGCAACCCCTAAAAAAAGTCTTGTCACAGTGTCGTGCAAGGAAAGAGGAGGCGAGTTATTTCTTTGGCGGCTGGAGGAAGCTCTGCTCAATTAGCAGGTAATAAAACGGTTGGAAGGGAAGGCAAAAGTAAAAATCGGAGAACGCATATCTATTTTATAGGGTAACTGGAGATTCCTTTATGATGGTTCGAGAAGAGAGAGGGCGTCGTCGTTTACCATCCGAGGCGGTCATCGCGATTATTTTCGATAGCGTTTCCCTTTTCAAGTTGCATTCGTCAAGGTATCCCTACTTTTGTAATTGTAAGCCTGTAAGTGGCTGGGGAGTGATAGCGAGAAGAAAACCTTTCTCTTCGAAGGGAGGAAAGTATAGTCCTGGGAGGCCTTTTTAGCCGTTGAATAAATTATTGGTCGTTAAGCTTTATTTTGCAACAAGGCGGAACATTAGAAGGGAAAAAAGACACAAAAGCGTTAGTGCTTCTAAGGTTACTCGGATTCTATCTTGTTACTAGCACCCCATAGGAGTGCCTGTTGCCAAGAAATGAATAGAAATAAAAATATAGGCTCCTGATTTGGTGAGGCACTGAAGACCTTTCTTGTAGAATAGGCAGAAGCTGGACGATATTACAGAGACACAAAGGAGGAAAAATCAGAACAAAATAGGGAGAAGGGCACTATATTAAATTGATATAACATCGACATCCATTAGAATTTAGCTGTCTTTGGTGACCAATTCATTACTAAATGCATCTTCAGCAATTTATAAACGAGTGTAAGATTTTTTAATTGGTTGTCCTTGAATCTTTAGAGAATCAGGATTTTATTGCCAGAATTTGTGAGTCCTTATAAGATTTGATAGTACGAAGCATTGGTTAAAAATATCATTCAGATAAAAATTTCCTGTTGCATGAATTAAGAAATATAATATGCAACTAATAGTACATAAGTGACTAGGAAAATTTTAAAATGCTGTAAGTTCAAATAAATAGACGCATATTTTATTTGGTGAAGTCGCATTTTGAAACAGTATCTCAGAAGCTATTAATTTTTATTCATCAACAGTATAAGTTTCGAAAAAAATTCGGAAATCAGTAAGAAGTTTTCAGTTTTAATAAAGTGTTCGATTATTCACAAGAGAGTAATTTAGCTTTGAATTGCAATATATGATAATCCTGAATCACAGTTTTTACGGTGTTTTCTTTAACGAAAGTTACAAAAATAGGAAGCAGATGAGCATAAATTACAGTAAAGAGCCAAGGAAAATTAATAGAAATTAAAGTAAAAAAGTATGCCACAAAATTTTAAAATGCAACTGTACTGAGAAAATTCTGCAGGCTAATTATAATTTATCTTTTTTATTTGATGTTTACTATTTTGTTCAGCATTAGTCAAATATTTACTGATAGAATCTTTTAGGATGATTCTACTGGGATATTATTGCTGTTTAATACATATTGATAGCATTTTCATGTCTGATAGTTTTAAGAACAGCCATCACTTAAATTCTGTATGGTATAATAGAACATAATGCCTTTTTATTCAAGAAGTGAAGCCAGTCAAAGAGTTCCTTAGAATAATTACAATTGCAATATAAGGAGTTTTAATTTGCTTTTTATAAAAGAAAAATGGTCTAAGAGAAAAAACACACATAAATTTCACCAGGTTATTTATACACTAATAATACAATACTTTAATTATACACTAAGGTACCATATGTGGCTATTTTTTGAGAACAGTCTTCAATGGTCAACAGCCTTAGGCTCTACCAAGAGAAATGAGTCAAATTCATTTTTGAAAAAGAAGTAGCCTGAAAAAAGAATTTTTTTTTTCAAAAATATTTAAATACTTGTAATGGTTGAATGACTTCGCTTTCAGTTAAATTGACTAATTTTGTACTTAAGAAATGTGAGAAAAATTTAATTAGAAATATAAAGCAATAAAAAAAGGTAATGTATACCTATAACAGTTTTTACTCTTGTGCATATAATAAAACAAAATGATCTAAAAATTATTTTTATGTGTTAACTTGACAGAAGGCAAAAATGAATCGATGCACGAGGAAATACGTGTAGATCATGCTTTTAACTTGTACCGTGTACAAAGTGGATTGACAAATTAATAATTAAATTAAAATTTCCCATTTTTATAAAAATGTCAAAGTACTGCGCTGTAACAAAATAAAATATCTTCGAACCATTATTTTTTACCGACAAAATATTAAAATTAATAAAGAAAAAAAAATATCGTTCCTAGTAGTCATAAAACTAATGACTTCAGCATATGAATGACAGAAAGAGGAAGACTAAACAAAATCTTTTGGAAAGTTCGCTTCCTGCTTACTTTGGTAAATGCTGACGTCCACAGAAGTGCTTTCAGTAGACAAAAGAAAATTTCTCAACAGAAGTTTGAACAAGAAAATAACTAGTATGCTTCGAGAACTTTATAAGACTTTGCTTAGTCTTTATTTGAAGAACTATATTACATAACACATTGCTTAACGCATATCATTCCATTCGAGGAAAAATTTATTCTGGGAGAATTATTCACGATTAAGATTCCTGTTCTCAACTATACAAAACTATTTGCAGAAGAAATCGGAATGAACTACCATACACGATACCTCTTGTTAGTGTTATGGATTAAAAATAATGAAAAAGATAGATGACTGTCGGAAGAAGACATGCATGGAATAGCGCCAAAACCTTTTAATAAAAAATGAATTGTTTGATGAAAGTATTGCAAAAGTTTGATTAGAGTATTGATAAGCGTATTTTGAAAAATTTCAAAATCTTCAATATATTTTCTTTACATAATGTAATATTCTCAAGATTTATAGTTCACATAAGAAAACAGTAAAATTCTTCTATGGCTACGTAAAAGATGTATTTTAAAGGTGTAATCTTATATATAACTTTGATTATTTTCGCTAGTCACATGATAATGCATATGACTAGAACAGGACTGGATGCCCTATTATTCACATCCTTTTTTTTTTATGTAAACATATTTTGAGCTACTTTTTTCTTTACAATATTTCCTTATAACACGCCTTCTTTCTTTCTTTTTCTATTTTTTTCCTTTTTACTATTCGAAATTCCGGGCTCATGCCTTTTTTTCATGCTTTACCACTATTTTTTTTTATGTAGGATTTAAAGAGTCATATTTTTTTAAATATGCAAGCATATTTTACAAAACTTTGTAGTCATTCATGACTTTTTGAGTAAGATTTGTGTAGTTTTAGAAATTGTGTTGAAATAAAAACTCTTGCACATGCACCAGAAGTTAAAATAGATTCTTTCCCTTTCATTCTAAGAAAAAGATATATTTTGATTTCTTTTTAGATTTTTTCATTTTCTCAAAAAAGTAAAATTCATATTATTTTTTGTTTTCTGTTGAGCTATGTGTTAAACTATTGACTGATAAACCAATGAACTCGTGGTTAGTATAAAATCTATTCTGATTAGCCCGTTCTTCCGGTAAAGGTAAAATATACGCTATCCTGGGAAATTTTCTATCAGTGATATCAGCTCATTTTCAGTCAATGGAAAAGAACATTTTTCTCGCTACATATAAAATTTTTATTCAAAACATTTAAGTGCTTGAACTAACATCTTTATTAATTAATGAATGAAACGGAAAATTCATCTTAGATTTCAAGTTGATTGTTCTGATTGCATATTTTTTTTCTTATTTATCACTGATTGCTTAATATTCATCTTTTCGTGCTCTGGTAGAGCGATTTCGTCGATTTAAGTGTTGTTTGCTCATGATAATTCTTTATGAGCTAACTGAAGCATATTTAAGTGTCTCAATTCGCAAAAAAAAAAAGGTTTTACTTAATACAAAATCTTGAGGAGAGAATTAATGATTTTAATCAGATGTATAAATTTTCTAGACTTCTGAATAATTTTCCTCAAACAATTTAAACATAAATATAAACTCCTTACATTTCTTTTTCTCTTAGCTAAAGAAAGCATGACAATGGAAATTCATGCGCTTTTTCAAAAAAAAAAAAAATGTTTTTCGTTTATGATACTCGTCTCCAGAATTCAATAATAAAATCAATACATAAATGGTGGTACAAATGAAATTTAAGTTCATTGTTTATGTGCGCAGCTTTTTCAGATTTTGAGAATATCTTGTTTTGCTTAGCGAAGTGAAATATTTTCAAGAAGTAAAGTATCTGGAAAGCTAAATTCATTATTTGCATAAGAATTTAGTAATTTCCACTTTAAATGAGAAAATTTTGTTGGACTGCTTAAAAACAGATTTAAAGAATTGTCTGTCTGAATGATTCATTATTAAGTAAGAAAAGTGCTTTGAATATTGATATAGAAGTTAAAATACTTGTATACAAAATTGAAGAATTATATATATAATTGGGTAAAAGTGACAGAACATTTAAAGTTTCTTAGAGTTTTTTCAAAGGAAAATCGTTTTTGCCATTAGTATTGATCAAATCGTCTTTAGTATTAATCAGCCTTCAATTCGTAGAAATCTGAAAGTTCATTCTTGAAGAAATACAATATTTATAAAAGAAACAGCCTGTTCGCAAGTTCATAAAGTTCATCGCCCGATTCCGACATCGGTTTCATTTTAACTCTTTAACTACCTGCTCCCGCTCAATAGTTGAGAAAGAAGTTGGGAGAGATGCTTAAAAAAAGTTCCGAAAAAAGTTAAGGGTCAGGTTGGGTAAGAGGGGTGAATCCCTCAAAGCAGGAGATCTGGTTGAATGACACTTAAGGAACCATGACTCCAAAGAGGTGTTGAAGGAAGCCTTCCTTCTTGAAGCATGTAGGGAAGAGAGTCCTGGGAACATATTGGGGGAAAGGGTTCAATATTCGACTTCAGGTAAAGGATATTGGCCTCAACGCTTGGTATTCGTCTGAAGGTGTATTCTCTCCCAATGGAATTTCGAATTTCCCGCTTTGATCTAGTATAAACTTGGAACACAATACCATGTCCTCAATCAAATATAGAAAAATCGTAATCAATAGCAATGTTAACATGGAATTCAGAATGGTCAAGAACTCACATTTCATCAAGAACTTATAAGATGAGGAATAGTGTAACTAATTTCAAGAAATCAGCATTATCCAAGAGATGTTAGAAAACTAAGAAGTTTCTTCAAGTGATATCCGTTTCAAGATGCGTCGAATGAGATTTGCTTTAAAAAAGACTATATTTGAAATTAGAATCGCTTTATCACAGAAAATGGTTTTCAATAAAAAGCCCAAAGAAATGACAAATTAATTTCAAAAAGTTGACACTGTGGAAAATTGTATTGAAACCAAGAAAACTTATTCTAAGATGTATTTTCTTGTCCAAAGAAAATATTTAAGAAAACTATACTAATATAATTGTCTAACAAAAAAAAAAAAAAAATGCCACAATTAAGAGGAAAATAAACGCTAGAATAATTTGTTATGCTAGAAGGCTATGCGATAATTGGTAAAAATTGTTACAAAATATTCTTTTATCGAGTCTACCCAGATAAAATTCTAATAATCCTTGACAACTTCTGCGTCAACATTTTATAGTTTCGAATATATTAATTAGCTAAAAGCATATTTTTTTTTCATCAAAAAGAGCTTTAAAATACGACGCCTTTTTAAAATGGAATGTTTAATTGGTGATACTTTAGCTAGGAATTTAATTTAAAACCCACAATTAAATATTTCCAGATGCATTTATAAAAATGCTCATATTCAATCACTTTAAAAAAAAATACCGCTAAGCTTTTAAACGAATATTCCAAAAGAAATGTCACATAAGCTCATTATCAAAGATATTGTTAAAAGCTTTGATGCATTAAGAAAATTATGAGTGAAAACTACGCCTAAGCTTTATAATGAATTTGAGTTGACAAATAAGAATAGAAATTGAATTGAGATTCACTTAACAACGATTTAGTTGAGAATGTCCTAACTAATGTATTTCACTTTTGGACGAAAATTTTGAATGGGAAATTGTCATTTGTAAGATATTAGAATTTTCAGAGAAATAAAACGTGAAACAATATAAGACAGAACAAATTAGGTAGATTTGTATTAATCGCAAAATATACAGAATGTGTGCATGCTTCTTTTACACACACACACACACACACACACACACACACACATATATATATATATATATGTATGTATAGGAAAATATGTTTAATTAATTAACTTATTACTGTTAATAAATTAAGGGTAAATTAAAATGAATTATGATATCCTGATTTCTAGAAATATGTGTAATTATAAATGATCTTGTGTTATATAATGAAAAATAATGTATACATTAAAATCCTAGGTTCATAAATGCAATTGTATCAAGACATTTTAACAACAATTCTTTTATTTACCCAAAAATTTGTATTTTCAGACTTAGATTTTCAAAAAAATTCAACCATTGAGAGAAAGAAATAGGGAGAGAAAGAAAGAAAGAGACCTTGTATGTTTTTATTAAAAATTGTTTATTCCTATATCTTCAGGGGTAATATTTCAAAAAAATATTTTTTTTCAATTATCTAGACTAGGAAGTCTTTATATCTTTTAAACTTACAAAAATGGAAATAAAAATAAGCTTTTTAAATAATTAAACTAATTAATAACCTAACAAGTTGTTTCTTTATCTCATAAAGTTGCGAATGTTATTAAATGAATTAAATGGGAACTTTCACTTGCTTTCAAAACAACTATTAACATCACTTAAAATTTCTGCGCAGTAAAAAGTAGATGTTCTCCAAAATACCTGCACTAGAATTCAATTCTCCGTTATAAAGTTTTCATTTCCTCGGTTTGTAGCTTTTGTTGCGGCGCAACATTTGTGAGCGCATCCTTTTATCGAAATCAACAGCTTGGTTGATTATCTTGCATCGTAATACAAGCCGTTCAAGTCTAAGAGACGATTAGGTGGGTGCAGATGAGCAATTCAACTACTCCACCGACGAATCATCATTGGTTTCAGGTCTACGAGAAAAGAATACATCCATTGAAAAGTGGCAAATGTAAATTAAAGTTTCCCCATAAAAGCTTTTAAAGTGATAAGGTGATCCACACACACACACACAAGAGTATTTAAAACCAGTCTGTCTCACCGATACGACAGACCGATTCCATCTATTTAATTATATACATTAAAACGAATTCATCATTAAAGCGCTGGACTCGAAAACGAATCAATCATTAAGACCCTCAGAAGAAAAACGGGCGCAGTTCATATCAGATTACAAAGACTTTTAATGAAATTAAAAAACACAAGGAAAACAGCATTTTTCTTTGACATGGTCATGGTATTTAATGATAGAGAATAAACTACAGTTTTTATTTTCGGCACCAAACCTTAGCTTTTAATATAGAAGGAATTTTATCAAAGTACTATTTTTTTTTTTAATTTGATGTGTAATTATTTTTAAATGTTCCAGCCGTCGAAGCACAAGATTCTAAAGTGGAGTGAAGAAATGTCAGTCCCTTTTTATTTTGCTCTGCTATTTGTGCGACTTTTAATGCGATTTAATACATACGATCTTGTAACACGATGAGTTCTAGTAATTTATTTTCTTTGTCCCAGACAGTTAGAATTGTTTGATTAATTAAAATGCTTGGTATTATTCGATTAGAAGTTTGAGGCAATTTACTGTTTTTTATAAAATGTCACTGTTTCAATGAAGGTGGAAATTCAAGGCAGATTGAAAAAAAAAAAATAAGAACTCTTAAGCAAAGAATTAGTTCTGTTATTTGAAGAATCACTTAACTATGCTTATTAAACGAATTCTATTTGCTTAAAAATACCTTTAAACTACTATCAAAAATTTAGTTTCTAGCTGCCCTTTCTAATATAATTTTCTGAAAAAATATTTCAATTAATTTTTGTAATTTATATTACCTAGAACATTAATTTATGTACCTATTAATATGACTGTTATTTAATAATACTATTAATATATCTTAAATATACTATATTTATTGTGTAAGTAATATTTCTATATTTATAAGTAATATTTCTATATTTATAAGTAATATTTCTATATTTATAAGTAATATTTCTATATTTATTGATGTATATATGTAACATATTAATATATCTATATTTTCTCTTTCTATTGATATATCTATAACCTGTCAGTGCATTTTAAATACTGTAACATGGGCTATTCACGAAATTTCCCTTACCTAACACTTGTTTTTTTTTCTTCTGACTTTATATTTAAGTACCCACCTTCTTTCCAACCAAATGAAACATGGTAATGCAAATTAAAGTAAACTGTAGAAGGGGAGTGAATAGATATAATTAAGTCGTATAAAAGTGACAGAGCATTGAACTGAGAAAAGGTTACGGTGATAGGAAGAGTGCTCCCGAGAAGCCGCCGGAGTTTCTTGCATGTCTACTTGATTTGTTCAGACTAGGACCCAACACTGTCTGATTGATTTACTATTTTGGAGAAATTACTCGCATCTTATTTAGGTTAGCTTATTCTTTGATATGTTATAGAAGTTGTTAGTACTCGTGGCAAGGGCCTTGGAACTGTGTATGGTTAAAAGCATTTCTTTTATTAGAGAATTATGAAACTCTATTCTGAAACATAACTGACTATATTATTGACTGAACTATTGGCTTATGACTATTTTATTTACTCTATGTATGCTTGAACTTAAGTTGAAATTTAGATTTGTGATTAGAAAGACATTTAAGATTGTAGATGTGTCAGGTAATAGGATTAGTTCACAATATACTTATTAGTATACTTATATATCTATTAATATATACCTATTATATAAAATATAACTATTCATCTGTAACAATTTAGAACGTTTAAGTTATTTCTTATGTAACGTGTTTCAAGTTTGAGTTCCGAAAACTTAACCAGTTGTGAGACTTATTCTCAAAACATTTTTTCAAATGTATCAAATTTTGTAAGATAGAAACTGTTTTCATTTCAAGTTTAAAAATGCATACAGTTCCTATATTGTGACAGTATTTTCTCGGTAGTAATACATGATATGAGCATTTTAGACAATTGTGAAAAATATACAAGAAAAGTTAAGGGATGAAGAGACAATGAAATAATAAGTATAAAAATAATATATAAGATTTTGACTTAGCATTTGGCATGTTATTCTTAATTATAATACTTCTTTATTCTAAATATAATTATTATTTAATAACTAGATCAATTATAAATAGAATCAGTTTTCGAAAATATCTCGTTCTTAGAATGAATACTAAATTTTAGATTCTCTCACTTTTTCTCTAACCATTGTACAACTTCTCAATTATTTATTTGTTGATGATAAGTGATTTAAAATCACTTAATTTGCGCAATTAATATATAAAGTGTTTTCAAGCAATAATTAATATTCTGAATAAAAATAGCTTGAGAATTTTCTTAGGGAGTCCAATATATCTATAAACTATCATTACCTGCAGCTTTATAGTTAATTTAATGGAAAGGTATCTACGAATAAGAGTGCCAAAAAGTAATTTTTACTCATATAATTAAATTCTAAAACAAATAATTAACCTTCAAGTAACGACTTCAGATTCAAATGATTTCTCCAGGTTATTTACTAGAATTCCCTGGAAGGTGACGCGGATGCATATCTATCCACATTGTATGAGAGAAAGTCATTTAATTCTGTGTTCTTTTAAAAGAAAATATCTTTTCTAATACAGCTGTCGAAGCTCTTAAGAATATCGATCATTAAAATAACCCCAGGCTTAAATCAATATGCAATTTGATCCCCTGGTTCTTTTTAGTAACTTTTTTTGTTAACTTTGGCTCGTTACTTTAATAGTCAGATGCATTATTTTAGCCATCATAAATCATGAGATAAAAGCTTTTTGTAGATAATTTATGAATTTCCATTTTGTTTAATGAGGAAAAAATAAATAAAAACAAATTGTTTTTACATTTTAAAGGGCTTGGTAGCCTAGTGGTTAAAGCGATTCTCACGATCTATTTACTATTCCATTGAACATGTCGTTTAGGAATATGACACCTTACTCCTTTTATTTCAAAAAAGGCCTTAAAATTTCCTCATGAGGAAGAGTAGAAATGTAAATGAAGTACAACTTTCTTCTCCGAACCAAAATTTAAAATTCTATAACCCGTTGCCAATAGCCCCTTGTGCAGCTTTAGCATGATGTTAAAAGAAACAAAATAAAGGAGATTGAAATTTTAAAGTAAGTTCTTTCCAAAAAGGAAAGAAATTTCCCCTCGGTTATACATTTATGAGATATAAAGACCAACTATCATCAACTTAATGTAAAGATGGGTGCAAAATGTGTTTGATTTTTTATACTACCAAACAAATATGAATATGTTAAAATGATAGTTTTTCTTTTAGTTTTGCAAGTTTCTACCAAACAAAATTTATTTTAATTCTTATATTTAGCACATGTTGCTGCATAGAAGCTTTAAAATACCATTTTTTTTTATTGAAGACATAAATGTATCCTACTCGAAGTAAAAAAAAATGCTAGTAATTAATTATAATCATAATTTAGTGAGAAGTAACATAAACAGTACTTTTTATAAAAAATAATAATTTCATAATATAAACTCATATATATATATATATATATATATATATATATGATAATTTTATACCGTGTGAGACCTCATTTTGACAAAGATGTGCAACAATTTGACTTAACATTGTCTCAACAAGTCGGCGGAAGTCAATTGAAGAAACATTCATCCAAGCTGCTTCTGCAGTCGTGCTTAACTGCGAAAATGCTGACAGAGCAGGAATTTGGGCATGAACTTATTTTTCAATCATGTTCTTTATATTCGTATGTTCGATGTGATTCATGTCTTTACGAATTCTTCCAACCAATTGCGAATGATTTTGGTCGAGTGACATGGCGTATTGTCATCCTGGGAAATTTCATTTTTGTTTGAGTACATAAAATACATGAATGGCTGCAAATAGTCACCTAGTAGCTGAATGTAACCATTTATTATCAATGTTTGGTTCAATATGACCTGAGAACGTGATCATCAGTTTTCACAGGTCCTAGTTGACAACTTAGGTTTATGACCTTGGAGGTTCTGCTCCACACTCAAATCTTAGAACCAGCTTTATTAATTGGATCCGTAATTCCTCTGACCAAAAAACCTTTTTCTAATCACCCAGGGTCCGTGTTGTCGAGCTCAGCAGAAACGCTGCGGATGATAGCTGTGTGTGCGGTTGTGGTGTTAGTAAAAGTCCTCGAGTTGATCTTCAGCTGGTATATCCCATCAACAAAAAATTCACTACGGCCAGTTAAAAAATGGCTAATCGCCACGACAAGAGCCGATATTTGAGGTTACATGCGAGAAATAACAAATTTCAACTCTAAACTTACAGCCTTTCTTGCTGGAGCATCGGAAGGTTGTTTCAACGTTTACCGAGCGTAGATGGCTTCACGAAGGAGGTCTTTTCGCGAGACAACCAGCCATTTGTGTGCAGTTCACCTCACGTCACAGAATGAAATGTTTGATATAGGCACGTCAACATGTCCACTGGAAGGCTAATTATCCCTAGGCATGTTCTCTTTAAGGTTGAGTCCATGTTTAACCTCAAAAGCGATAGTAAGTGTTGTTTGATTTGGAGAGAACAGGGGACTCGTTATCATCCATCAAACATCCGTGATAGAGATTCATATAGATGCGGCAGTGTCTGTGAATGGGATAATATCACTATGGATGGACGCACAGACATCCATGTCTTTCCATGTAGAATTGTAAATACTCATGTCTATATAGGTGACATCCTCAGTGCTTTTGTGCGCTCTTATGCCACTGCAATAGGTAATAATTTCCTCCCACAAGACGATAACTTAAGTCAGTACAGGGCTCACATAATGGCAGAGTTTCTCCAGAACAAAGCAATTCAACGCATGGAATGGCCAGCTCGATCCCCAAATTTGAATCCCATCGAACACGTTTAGGAAGTCTTAGGATGACGTGTTGCTACTCTCAATCCATCTCCCGAGACCCTAGTCACGCTTACAGCCACTTTGTAAGAGCAATGGCTCTCAATTACCGATGAATTCAAAGATCATATAATTGATAGCATCACACATCATTGTATGCATATATATATATGCATACATAGTGTTTATAATTAAAGCAATTCAGCTGTAAAAAAGAGCCACTGGTCAGAATGACCTAAACTTTAACCTGAAAAACTCAAAGAACGAGGAGAGAGGGAGAGAGAGGAGAAAAGAGTGTGGCAGAAGAAGAAATAATAGTTCAAAATTTTAGCAACAAACGGTAAAAAGAGACAACATGACCTGCGCACCTATTACATTTGTTATAAAAACTCAGGGTACATACCGTTTTTCTCATATCGCGTCTTGACTCTCTAAATGAAGAACCGCTTTCCGTTTGTGAAGCTGTTTTACAAGAGCAATGACTGTTCTGTCATAGTTCTGAGGAAGTTATGGTAATTGAAGGGCTTAAAGAAGGGCTGTGGTTTGATGTCTGTCAATGGTCTGCAGAAGGTGATTAAGAAATTCAAAGACACAGGTTCATTTGAAGTGATAGGCGACAGAGGGAGGAAACCAATAACTTTGACATCAGTAGATGACATGTCAACGGCAATACAGGAAGCAGCTAACAGTGGTGTGCAAACGTACAGTGCACCTGGAATTTCGGGAGATCCCTGTGAGCGCGGTGCGTAAATTTAGCGAATTATCATGCATTGCTATACATTCGAGAACAAAATTACCTGTGCTCAGGACTTGCGTCCTATTGACCGGCTATTAGAGTTTCTGGCTTACTTGGAAGTGGACAATGAATGTCTATGAATATTTTCTGGGCAGATGAAGTTATTTTCCATACCCACAGATATGTCAATACTCATACTGCAGAATATGGGCAGCAAAAAATCTTTACGAAAATTACAACTAATACCTCTTCATTCTGCAAAAGTAACTGTGTGGTGCTGGTTTACGGCATCATTTATCATTAGGCCATTCTTTTTCGAAAGATAGGTCTTGCGGGTCCAGTTACCTGTGATGTCAATGGTGTACACTATGAATTTCTTGCTCAACCATGTCATTCCAGAACTTCAACAGCGTTCATGTGTGAGTAACACAATTTTCATACATCATAAAGATCCTCCGCATATTGCAGATCCTGTTATGTGGCTGATTAGCATACATTTAGGTAATGATAGAATTATCAGCTGCCATTTTCCAGTAAACTGGCCCCCAAGATCACCTGATCTTAATTATTGTGATTTCTGGTTGAGGGTTATCTGAAACTTGTTTTGATCAGTGGTCCAATTGCAAAATTAGCTGAATTGAAGATACACATTGCGCAACACATTCACAACATCAGCATAGACACATTCTGATCTGTTGAGAAACATATTGTTTCTCAGTCTAAGTTTGTGGCAGAAAGCGGTGGACAGCAAAATGAATATCTCTTGAGCAAGTCTTCTAACAGTTAAGAACTGATTTCATTGCTACTTTTTCTCTAGGGGTCTAACATCGGGACAGTTAAAAACCGATTTCATTGTTCCTTTTCCTTCAGTTTTTGGCCTTAGGGCAATTAAAAACCGATTTCCTTTTCCCCATCCGATGTGGAATTACCTTATCTTGGTAGATGGCTTTCAACTATGAATGCCACAATTGCCGAATAACTTGGAAAACATTGTTTTATTCATTGATTTTTTCCCCCAGCAATAACCCGTAGCAGTCATGCCAATTGAACAGCACAATTGGTTTAATCTCTGACCTATTAAAAGGCCCTCGGAGTGGGTTACCACTATTTCCGGTACCTACAAATTTCAACAGGATGTTGGGCCGCCATTATTTCTAATGCATCCAGCCATATATCATGAAATGATGTTGTAAACGTTCTTCACGGAGTCTTGATTCAGCTCACATTCCATGCAGCTTGAACTTTGGCAAAAAGATTTGGCAAATTTTGTAGTAGCGGTGGAAGAAGAAGGGCTTATAGAATCCCATAATTTTTCTATGGGTGACAGATCTGGCGATGCTGCTGTCCATGGCATAGTATCTATAGCTGCCAGACAAGCTTTTGAGATGGCAGAGTTATGAACACGAGCATTGTCTTTTTGAAACAGAAGACTTAGATGTCCCAAAAGGAGTAGCCATCGGCCGAAGGATCTCATTAACTTAATTTAATCCACTAAGTGGTCCGAATGAAGACCAATGGTGATCGGGAATTGTACGACATCGCACTTCATACCATTATATTCTCCAGTCTGGATGTGTGATGAGTGATAACAGATCATCTATCGTGGCGCTGACCACATTGCCTCCACACATGAGTGCGGTTATCTTCCTCTCTTAGACAAAAGCGAGACTCATCATTAAAGATGACCCACTGCCAAGCGACATGGCTTCATGCTGCTCTTTCGTGGCACCACTGCAGTCTCCGGTGACGTTGCTATTGTTGTCAAAGGCAATCTCTTTAATGGTCTCCGTGCAAGCATTTCAGAAGAATGTAGCCGTTTGCAAATGGTACTGGCACTTACAGGAGAATGCAGAAAGCGCTTCGTTGTTCGCACAATATCCAGAATTGGTGCAGTTGGTGTGCCTCACGCATGCTGAACAATTCTTCCATCTTCCCTGCTTGTAATCCGTTTAGCTCTCTCTGAACCTATTTACTATTAGGGATAACTTCCCTGTACCCAATTCCATCAACAGTGTGAAACTGAAACATCTGCGGGTCAGATATGGTGTGAAATCCGACGGAATGACCATATACCTCTATGCAATCCTACGATGACCCTTCTCAAAAGCTCCAACCATCCAAATGGCTGCTGCTTTCTTTTCAAAAACGTTCTTAACTTCAAAGCGATACATTTTAAACACAAACATACTAGTTAGAATCAAAATTACGTTCTTTGGGCTAACGTTTTGTGAAGTCTTTAGATGTGTGTTTAGTCACATGTTTGCTGACATGATTGTCATTGACGTGGCTGATATTTCAATAACTTTTAAATCTAACAGAGACGAAACAATTCCATATATATACTCACATACTTGAAGCAAATTCAAGTTGTTTACTACAATATATATACAAAATTCTGTCTTAGAACTAATTAGCCGGATTAAACTAGTATAGAAGCATGTTAAACTTTTCTTTACTAGGTAAAATACATGGATTTCTTCACAAAATCAAAAGAAATATGAGTGTGAAGATATAAACAAATCAAAAGCATTATGTAATGATGAATCATGTCTATAATCTTAGAAGCTATAATACTGGATAAACAGGAGTACAATAGAAAGTGCAGGATAGCAGAAATGCGCGCGGAAATAAAACATTTTTCTGACCTAAATTTTTTTTAAAACCTGGATTATTTGATAATAGCGAATAATTAAAAATTCTTAAAAAGTTTGTAACAATTTTGCTGTTGTAGTATGTGTAAGTATATAATATCATTAACTTGTCGGCGTTTGTTTTCCCTAAAAGTAAGACTTTATTGAATCGTTTTTATTTAAATTACTTCATTTTTAATGTTTTATTAAAATTAAGGATTAAAATCACTCTTTAATCTTGCTATTAATAGCACTTTATATTAATATTTCTATAACATGACACATATTTTATGTATTCAATGCTTAATATTTATTTATGAATGATATCATAATTAATTTCTTGTAATTATATACAGTTAAGTTAGTAAAAAAGTTAAGTAAAATTGTGTGTTATGAACACGAACCTTTTATTCATTTGAAGTGAAACTCCCTTTAAAATACAATATATTTTCTAAATATCTAGGTTCTTAAATAATTGAAACAATAATTTAGGTTGATCAAAATAAAAGCGGAAGATTTTTTTTCTGTTTTGTAAAATTTTTAGAGCATAAACGGAAATGACGTGGAAGATTTTGAAGATACTGTTAGCTCTAAAAAGGAAATTTGTTATGATAAGAGTAAAGAAAACTTTTTACAAATTGAAACTAAATTGTTTCTTTTATAAACTAAATAAAATGGCAAACAGCTTTACAAGACTTATTACATAGGAGGTTATACAGCTAAGAAATTTGTTTTTAAAGATTTTTTTAAGGAGCTCAGAATGTTCTTTTAGTTAATACTGCTTTTTCAAATAAATAAAAAAAAAAATGGACATTTAATTGTTGTCATCAGCTTCTAAGCAACTCTCTTTTCGCTAACATTTGACAGCTTAAACATTCAAAGTACTAAGTCATTTTATGCAAATGTCAGCAGTTTCAATAAAGTCAACTCAAAAATAGTCCTATTATGTTTAATTTTAAGATTAGTAACTGAGACGGCGCGAATTTCACATTTGCACAGCTTATCAAATTCTTAGGAAGACTAAAAACAGAAGTGGTATCTTTTTTTTTTTTTTTTTTAAAAAAAAGAATTAAAATTTAGATATTATTTGTTTATATAAGAATCTTTAGTTTCATAAGGTGAAAAAGAAAATAATAAAATTTTATTATGTTACCTCTCCGTAAATATATGGACTCTCATTGATATAGTTAATCATGATTTTAATATCTTTTCTTCCTCTCTGTCAATTTTATCATAATTTAAAATCATTTTAAAAAAATATCGTTTTGGTTATTTGTGACTTAATGCCACAAAATAAAACAGACTTGGATTGTAAGAAAATGAATGGTTTTGCTTCAAACGTAGATTGTTACAAATGGATAGTAAGTTTATGTGTATATATGGATTGCATACAAACTTAAGTGCATAGCGTGAAAAATTTGTTTTTATAAAGATGTATTGTAACTTTATAAATCATTTTCTTTTTATTTAATATATTTATAAATATATTTACATTTAACTTCGAAAAAATATTTCAAGATTTCAAAAATGACTTTTTTTTACCATTGTACCTCAAACTTTTTTTTAGGTAACTTTTAATATGAAGATTAGGTAAATACAATTTTCTTCTTATTGCGACTCTTACAAAGATACAGACTATCTATGGCTTCACACTTAATTCAAATTAGAAATAACTCATAATTAATTTATTGGATTAAAGAAATACCGTGATATCTAAAACATGAAAGCAGTAATGATATCCTTCAATGTGGGGGGGGGGAACTCAATTTGAACTTCATAACACTAGAAATTAAAGGACACTTTGATTTTTTCTTAAAAATAATCCTATGTTTAATACATACGATGAGTGTTTTCATAGAAAAAAAATTCATTGTTTATATAAATAAGGAAATATTAAAGAGTATTGATCAAATACTTTATAATTTAATTGCTCTCAACTGTAGATCTTTTTTAAATTAGAAACCTTTTATTTATCGCTTTCGATTCATTAATGATCCGAAGCTTACAAAAAAAAATCTATATTCTATCCGTTCTAATCAAATGAATGGATTATGAGTAAGGAATTTTAAGGCAATTATGAGAATAATTTAAGTGCAAGAGTTTGGGATTCAAAGGATCCTACAATTAATTAAATTTAACTACAATTAATCGTTGCAACATGAACAGGAGAAAAATGCGCTAATTAATGAAGGCTCTGTTTAAGGAATAGGCGGAGCCTCCGGAAAGAAGATTTCAAGACGCAGAAAGCAAGAAGACAGGACCTCAGAGAAAGATTCATCCCTTTTTTACCTTAAAAAATGCGAACAAGAGTAAATTACTCAGACACATCACCATGTATGTACTGTTACAACTATGAGTCTTGAGTAAGATGGGGATCTGGAAGGATTCCTTTGGTCGTCATTTACTTTGGTTTCATATATCCTTTCTATCGTTTCTTCCTTGGAATGTTTACATTTGGAACTACGACATTTTTTGGACTTTACATATAATACCGATAATCTTGTATTCGAGGGGGAGGGAGTCGAAGCTACTTAAAATTTGATTGATAATAATGATATACAAATGTCTTTGTAATCTTAACTTTTTTTTCATTCGATAAATACTCATGAAGGGAGTCTTTAAAAGATGTTTTAAGGATTGAATAGAGTATTTTGAAGCTGAAAGAAAAGGAAAATGGATTCAACTAACCATTTGAAAGAGTGTTAACGTATAAAAATAAAAAGAGCATATATATATATTTGTGTGTGCGAGTGAGTGAATGAGTGAGTGAATGTAATTTTTTTGCTCATTTTACCTTTAATTTATATTTTCTTTATTGAAGCATTAATTTGCCTTGGTTTTCTTTTTCTGACAAACATTTCTTTTCTAATTTTCTAGTTTACTCTTTAGAATCTGTTCAGAGTGACAATCCTTCAAATACTAATTTTTATGATCATTACGTTATCATTATCGCAGTTGAAACGCTAACATTTTTTTTTTTTTTTACTTTTACAGATCAAATGTATTTTTTAAGGAAACTTCAAACTTAAAATTATTTCGTAAGAGATAAAACAGTTTCCAATAAAAATGTCAATTTACCCATGTATAATAAATTTAAAAAATAACATCGATTGATATATTTTTGCGCCGTTTTCGTAATGATTTTGATTTGCCTTCAGACAATTTTTTTTTTATCTTCGCATAAACTCTTTTATTTCCATTTCCCCTTCGTTTCAATTTAAGTTTCACACAAGAACAATTCTGAAAAATGTCTCTATTGGTGCCTAACCAAAATCTTTATCTGACTCCAACGTACAACCACCTATTTGAATGTGGAAAAGAGCAGAACATATATCACGAAAGAAATGATCAAGAGCACTGGTCATAAAAATTACGATCATGTCTTTCTTTCTTATTCAGAACTTTTAGACTGTGCGAACAAGGCTGAGCACTCTTTTTCACGTACAGACTTACACTTCGATGCTCATCCATTAAAATCAAAGAGGGGAAAAAAGTAAAAAGAAGATGAGCAAAACATAAAGAAAACCCTAACTGCCTTAAATACCTAAGAAAGTATTTCGTCTCGCTCTTCCTTCTTTTTCTTTTTTCTCTCTTCTTTACTTAAAACCTTAAATCTTCTATTGCCATTGATTCTCAAATGTCGGTACAATTATGCAGACATCGTTTGCTCCGCTATCCGAGGCCATTCCACATTAAATGGCATTTTTTTCTCATGAGGAGAACGGAGAAATTCTTAGGAGATTCTTTGGAAGATGTTCCGACCGATCCATTTCTTATTGTTGAGGAATATTATAACCATTAAGCGGATTATAGATTCATTAAAAGGATTATACTAATACTTAAAAAAGGCAGAGAGGGAAATATTAAAGCGAGAGGTGATAATATATTGCTATTTGTGTGTCATCAAATTGTTTTTATTTTGGTAGCTTAAAGGCGGTATTATTTCACAAAATTCTGAAATGGAGAGTAGAAACAACGCGGTCAGTTCCCTTTGCTTAATGTTTCTAAATGCAAATTAAAGCTGATCAAAACGAAAAATGTCGCTAACTGCGTGAAAAAACTTTGCATTTGATATATTACTAGGTCGGCATTCTTTGATGAAGTTAATATTCTGTGACATGTTTGAATGTATTGTTATTTTTTCCCAAATTTGAAGAGTTGAATATGGTTCGAAGGGATTATATTAGATTCTGAGTCAGCAATTGAGTTTTATACTCGTATACATATTTTTTTTATGAAAATAAAATTCAAAACAAAAAAAAATTGATAGTTAATTTTCTTCATATAGGAAATTCACCACTATCAAGCTTTCCAAGCTCGTTCGATTTTTTACATATGTATAATTTCAACTTACGCATCGACGATATGTAGATTTTAGTAACAACATCAATTTAGGTTACAAATGATAATGAATTTAGATAAAAAGCGAATTACCGAGATTTTCAGAAATTTGTACACTGATGATAAGAAAATGAAAGTATTTAAAGGATGAGAGAGACAAGGGAAAAAAAAAATTTTTGGTGCAAACAAAATTTTTTTCAACAAAAATTTGGATTGAGTATTCGAAACAAAAGGTCATTGAATATCTCCTTTTCCTCAAATAGTCATATAAAAAGGTATCATTGAAATACACAAAATTAATACTAAATGGAAAATAAATAAATAAAGTTCCCCATAGGTAGCTGAAGCAATAATTTTTTATTTGTTTTAGTCAAATGGCATATTACAAATAAAATATTAATATAATATCAGTATTTATTTATAATATATCAGTTAATACATCACAAATATATCAAATTAATACAGCATTTTATTTTTATATACATTTATTTAATTAATATAATAACATATTAAAACACTTTAATTTAATATGTATACCCTTTCCTGTATATTTTCAGAAGTAAGAATAGTTTCTTAAGATCACCAATAGCGAGATCAGGAAAATAAAGAAAGTAATTAAAACTTTTCCCATTTAAAATCGAAAACAAAGCAACTGGTGTTCTTCACCTACTCAGTTAGGTTTTCACAAAATGAACACACCCAGAGGGAAAATACTTCCCAAATTGTTGATCTGCGTATTGAGATCTCAACACAGTGGCAAAAACTAAAAAAGTGCTCAATGTAAGACGCTCTGTAACGAGTTAATGTGCCGAAGAAACGAATGATGGATTGTGGCTTGTTTAATGAAGTCGCAAGGCTCTTCCATCCTTTTATCAACATCCTCCCATTCCCGAAGACTGTAACCAACGTTGTTCCCGGGACTCTTCTGGTTGGTAAAATTCTACTAATAACGTGATTAATGCAAATCAAAGTCGCTAAGAGAAGAAAAAGGGATCTGTGTAAAACACAATCTTTCTTCGCTTAGTCCCAGTGGGCGGGTGAACCAACCTCCAATGAAAGGAGGTAACTCGAACATTTTCTCCGGAAGTAGTCTCATATCTCTTGAGTGAGGAAGAAAACAAACTCTTCATAATCAAGTTGGAGCAAGCTGGACTCAAAAATTGAAGTTTATATCATTTCGGGGTAGGGGATAGCGTAGTTCAATAAAAGCTATAAACATCTCCCTCCTTCTGGAAGATTATAAGTCCGTAGAGGTCCTCCTAATATGCGTCTTAAAATCCTTTCAAAACATTAACAGAGATGGATGGGAGATAAAACGCACAACGGAAATTAAGGTCGTGATCCAATTTATTGGTTTTGTTCTCCATGAACTGCAAAAATATTTATTCTGAAAAGCTGGATCATTAACCGAGACTCTGATTTTCTTTTTAGTCAGCCCAGCTATCTATTAGTTTACAATATCCAATTGCAAAACAGAATGGACCAAAGTATCCCCAGTATAAATAGGGAAAATGCACAATTTTAAGTACAATATCAAAACTTTGAAATGTAATAAATGACCAATTTGAAACAGTAGATTGAAGACAGAATTGTCCGCTGCTTTTATTATTCCTAAATTGAGCAAAATTTTCTTTCTTCTTTGGAAACGCTTGGGTTCTATTTAACGAGAAGTAATATATTGTGCTTCAGAATACTAAAATATGATGAAGCCTGTAAAATAAAGCGAAAACTGTTTTTCCTTCACAAAGGATTTAGCCATCGGCTTGTTGACACCACTTTACAGAAATCTCACTTTTATTTATCTAACGTAAGAGCAAGATTTTATCAATATAATAAAAGAGTCTCATAATAATCTTAATTCTCTTAGTAGCACTCATTGTTTACAAGAGTTTTGAAAGCATGATATCCTAACAACTCAAAATTCTGAATGTACTTCAAAAACCATAGAAAAAAGTTTTATGTATGAAAACATTCAACTTAATACTAAAAAAATAACACTATAAGTAAGAATTTTAATGAATAATTGTTTCCATTGAATTGCATTTTAAATGGATAACCTTCAATATGATTAGTTAACACAAACTTATTTTACACTGAGTTAATGTTAAGTTAATAAATAATACATGTATATATTCAAGCTATTAAATTATTGTAGCTTGATAAACCGGAACATAGTAGTTCATTTGTGTATTAAAATTCTTGATAAATGGTTACATAAATCAAAATATGCTGAATTTAAGTGAGATAAGCAATCAATAAACAATTAACATAAAATTTTTCGGGTTTAAAGTATTTAATTTTGTATAACAAAGTATAAGTAATTGCTTGTATTTTCCGATTTCCGGAAAGCACAGAATTTTATCCTCTTTAAAATTTTTGTATTGATTTATTCCTAATTTCTTAAAATTGTTTTTATGTTTGTTAGAAGCTCAGATCATTACTTGTATGAATTAAGATCTGAATTTGAGCCAGAGTCAACTGAAATGCAGATGAACTAAAAGTTATGTTATATTTATGCAACATAACGTCGGCTGGCAAATGTAATTTAAAAACCTTTTGAAGGATCATAGATGATTCAAAAGACTAGTGTGAAAGAGAATACTACAAAACACAAACGTTAAGCTTGCGTATACGCGTACATTTGAGGCAACTGTTATTTTTTAGTTGAAAATGGAACAGCTGAATTTCTTTCCAATGTTTATTTTTCAAAACATATCTGCTATTTCATTTGTAATAACGTTTACAAAGTTTTCATATTTTAAAATGGTGCTCTCGTCTGATAAAAATGCGCATCCGGATTGCGGAGACGAGTAAACCCATTTTAGACAAAGGAAAACAATAACAGGAACAACAACAGTGTTTGAAGGGTTAAAACAAAACAAAACCGAAGACTGTCCACAGTTGTTACTTCCGGAACTTAATTTTGTGAACAGCTTGTTTTAATGAATAAACTCTGACTCATGTGAAAACATGAGTTCAAAATGCCTCTTTAATCTAACTCGAGAAGTCTCAAGGTAGAATCTTAATCGCTCATAAATTACTCATTCACGCCGTGACAGATGCTTTCCTGAATTTGCTCAGAGCAGCTTGGACGTATCTGTAATTTGAACGACGATTTGACTTAAGAAAAAAAAAATAAATAAATAAAAAGCAAACTTGCAGCCTGACAGCCCGTTTCAGCTGTTACAGAAACGCTGTGGTTCGCTTCTCCTTACTAATACCCTGCGGCCTTGGATCAACTGTCTGGTTACAGTCTGAAAGGAAAAAACGAGTTTGATTGCATTATCAATTGTTTTTTTATTGAGCTTCGAGTTTTTTAGCCTGTAGCTAGGCGCGCTTCCCCCTTCCTATAATTATTATTAATGAAAGTCTTAAAACACTTTTTCCAACATCTGTTTATTTGTTCGTTTATTTCTTTGATAAAACGATTAATTCAATCACGACTTATTCGAGTAACCTAAGGTATACGAGAACGACAGTGTAGAGTAGTTCCATAAATTGTTTTCCATTCTTCTGAACGAAAAGGTACGGAGTTTAATACATCTGTTCGTCCCATATTTACAACACGTGCGTATTTATATTTCTTGCAACAAGCATATATAGATATATATTGTTGCTCATAAAGCCTTGATGAAAATAAATATTGAATGAGAAATAAAGAAATTATTATTCAATATAAAAATTCTCGTTTCAGTTTTCAAATTATTCTTTTTTTTTTTTTTTTTAAACAGAAAACAGGCTGAATGGAAAAATTTTAAATTAATAAAATAAAGAATTTGAATTCAAAGGGCACGTAACGTAATTTTGAATTTTTATCTATTAATAATAATGTAAGAAATTAAATAATAAAGGTATTTACACAGTTGTTGGTATTCCATATTTTTGTGTTGATGGAGAGAAATAATATATTTTTCTTTCTTTTCTTACTGGATTTTTGATCAGTATTTAATGAAAGCCGAACATTGAAAAAAACCTTCATGTATATTCACTATTGCTCTTATAAAGGAAACAATTAAGCAAGCTAGGAGTATTTTTTTTTTCTGTTAGTATAAACAAATGAGAGAATTGCTTATACTTGAAATTATATTATTATACTGACAGGAAAATTATTCCAGGAAATACAGATATTTTCAAATAAATCGAGTTTGAATTTTTTTTCAGAGACAAATAAAAAAGGAAACTTTAAAAACGAAAGGAATCAGTGGAAGTGCAAATTTTTCTCCAAAACACTCGTCGAATTATCAAAAAAAAGCGGTTTTTTTTTTTTTTTTTTTCCCCAATGAAAAATCAAAACTTATGATCGTTTACAATGAAATCTTGTTAGAAGAAATGCTGACGTGCTAAAATTTAACTATGCCCGTTTCTCATAACAGTTAAATTTATGAATAATGATTGGAGTTTTTACTTTCTCTCTTTTACATACTTATTTAGAAGTTATTTATAGCATGGGAGAAAAGTAATAAAAAAATTTATAACCTAGGTGTGTACTTTCTTTGATATAGAGTAAAAGGGGACGATTTGATTTTTAGTTGAGTTCCACACCTCTAGGTAGGGTCTGGCGTTTTTTAGAGAGTGAAAATTAGATTTTTCTTTCTTGCAACTTAGGGCACGTTTAGGCTTTGAGCTTTTATAACACATCAACTTAGAAGTCATGACTAGCTCTTAACTGAGTTCAAACTGATGTAGCTTGTCAGATTTGATTTTAATAAATTGGTATCTTTCAGGTTTTGAAAAGAGAACGTAGTTGAGCTTATGTGCTTGTATAAGAAATAAATCGGTTCAATAACCGACTGCTTTTTAAGGCTTGAAATGGCTAATAAAGTTCAATCCTTTCCTTAGGGGTCAATGTTCTTATGACTGTGTTCTGTTCTCTCTCTCTTCCTTCTAAAATTTAACATAGTTATAATTTTCTCTTATTAATTTTTCTTTTTTGCATGTCTCTTTACACTTACACATAGTAAGAAAAACTAATATTCTCCACTAATCCTAATTTATAAAACTGTTCTTCACTTAATTTTCTTTCGAGAGGAACATTGTGCCCCTTAAAAACCTGAAAGACTTACCGGGTAATTCTAAAGAGATTCCTAGACCCATTGGATGAGTTTTTAATCACCAAGAAGAGAGAGAGAGAGAGAGATTATTATAAATAAAGTCGTTATAAATTTTTAGATTTGAAATTGAAATTTCTTTTTTTAGTTATTAAAAAATTATATGTGAGGCTTTATCAGCATGAGACATAATATAATCCTTCAGATTAACTCTACTTAAATATTTTAGGGAATTTGACCAATTCTTGTGCGTTTTCCTTCTACCTGTTATCACTGACACGTAACTTTCAAAATATTTCCATTTATGTTCTATCACTTATTTTACAGTTGATCGATTGTTTATTTGTTTTTATTGACGTCGCCTAGAAGCAATTCGAAGGTGATCAGCGACGGACCTCGTAATTTTGAACCTCAGTTATGTGACGAGGACGACACTTGAGTTAGGATCCCACTCTCCAAAATTTCACACCATTGCAGCGTGAGAACCTTAAGTCTCGGCAGATTTAACTTGTCTCAGCCGCCACACGATGGATCCTCAGTAGTATCAGGACTTGAACCCAAGACTTGAAGGAAATAACTTTGGCCATGAGCTCTTGATCATGACTACAAGGCATTCACATAACTTCTGAGTGAAGAAAGCTCAAAAGTTGTTTATAACTCTGTGGTGACATGAAATAACCCCATCAGCGTGAGTGAAGGAATGGCAGTGCACTCTACAGCTTCGTAACGGGGTGATTCTTCCGCTATCGGTGCAAGAAGTTCAACGAACTACCTTTCCAGCAAAAGGGTTTACCCCCTGAAAAGCCACCCCCTTTTCCCAGCCGACTCGGAAATGGTTTACCTGTTACTGTTCCCCTGTCCCGTACAGAGTCAATGCGCCCCAAGACATTCCCCACAACACTCTCGGAGCCTCTTCCAAGTAAGTACCTCTCTTATTTGCTCTCTCATTCACTCACTCACTCTCAGAGATGTTCCAACTCTTATCGATAATCGCGACTTAGTTGAAAAATGAGTTCCGCTGTGGCGGATTAAAAGTAAGGTTTTGTAGCGAAAGGATTGTTTTGGGCCAGCGGTGGCTCCGTTTTCTGTTTGGGAAACCTCAAGAGTTGTGGAGCATCGTGCTGTTGCTCCGTAGAGATGATTACTGTCGAAGGTGAAAAGCGCGATGAAAAGTGATTTCGTTTTCATTCACGTAGAAGACGTAAATGAGAGTTGATTTTCGGATGATTGCCAGAAGGGGGAGGGGCACTGATGAAGTGGGAGGCAGATGAGCAACTACTTAAGTCGCTGTCGTTCGAAAGGAAGTGATCCAGCTATTCCAGTTGGGAACACTCATTACGACCGCGACTAAATAAATAGAATCCCTAAATAGTTATTTACTTAATTCCAGGACTGTCTAAAACTGTTTCTAGTTGTGTACAATAATGTTAATTTGAAATGTAACAGATTTGATAAGATGAGTAAAAGAGAGGGGTTGTTAAGAATGTGAAGGGGTGTTGTTTTTTAGGGCGGACGATCCACTTGATTTTGAAAATTTAATCGTAAAACGGTTGATTAGGATTCTTAGATACTTTTAAATGAAATAAAAACTTAATGATTTGTAATTTAAATTGAACAATGTGCTCCTGAGAGGTGTTATTTGTTATATTTTTTGGCAATATATTTGTTATACGTAATTGTTAACATTAAAAAAAAAGATCTGTTTCATGAAATTTTTAAATTATCCCAGAACATTTAACAGGAAATATTTTATTCGTCTTTATTATAATTTAATTATTTATGAAATTTATTCTGGTGAAATTTATTTAATTCTATTCTCAGGAATTTTTGTTAATTCGATTTGGAAATGATTAAAAGTAAACATGATAGCTACGAATTGTGCAATACAGTGGTGGTATCAGTTCTGACACACTTTCCTTTCCCATAGAAGTAAATAATACGCATGCGCATGAACGTAACAGTCCGGGTAGGAAAATCGGATGCCATCAAGCTCAAAAAGTCATTCACCCTTTAGGTACTTTACATCCGGAGAGATGAAATTATACTTTACATTAATTTAACTCAAAGATTTTGAAAATATGAATATATTATATTTCTGTTATTTTATTTTTTCATTATTATATATTTTGCTAATTAAAGCTGCATTTTTTAATCTTTAAGTTGCATTTTAATTTAAAAATTAAATTTGTAATCAAAGTTGTATTTTACTTTTAATTAAACTTATTAATATTGTTCTTAATACAGAAAAACTATATTTTTTAATTCTTTTTAATTAATATATTTATTTTTAATTTAAGTCGCATTTTTTGTTCTTAGAATGATTTTTGTAACTATATTTATGTAGTGCTATTTAAATTAAATATTTTTATTATTACATTAATAAAATGAAGCTCTATAAATTAACTATGAGATATGAACTACATGAGCATTTAAATTAAAGAATATTTCGTATTATTTGGGCACCATTAGTTGGTTCGTAAAGTCATTCACCCTTCAGGTTTTTTACATCCGGAAACGGGCATATACCTTATTATTATAATGATTTCCAGGCGAATTTTAAAAGAATTTGTGAAGTATATTAATTAAAGTTTCTTGTTTTTGTTTTTTAATATCTTTTTGGTTAATTAAAATGTTTTTTAAACTCGGTTTTTTCACTTTTCCCAAACATTTCTTCTGTGTGATATTTATGTTAATATATATAGTTTCATATTTATCTCGTACACTCGGTTACTCTTAACGTTATTAAAGTCTGTCTTATTATTGTAGTTTTTAGAAAAAAGTATAAAGGAAAAAATTTAAAGAGCCTAATTGAAGAAATGAGTAAAGTGGCATTATGAACTTCTAAGAAGTTCAAAAAATTTTCAAAATTAATGAAGCAAAAAACTTCTGTCTGTACATTAAGCGATAAAAAACTTAATTACCGAACAACTGGATATATTTAATTATAATGCAGTAAAACAAAAGTAAATAAATGCAAGTTTTTTTTTTTAAAAAAAAGAAATCTTTACTCACTTATTAACAATCTTCCAAGTGCTCGATTTTTTTTTTGTCTAAAAATTCCTAGTTTAAAATATTTGAAACTGTCTGATAATATTAAGCATTTTGCTAATTCTATAGTCTAGTCTTAAAACTCAATTTTTCTCTTCTCGATATGCAATTAAATATTTTTAATAGCAGTCTATTTTTGGTAAAATTTAATAGTTAAAATGTTTTTGCTCTCTGTTTCTTTACATATAAAAGTAGTTTCTACACGACCACAAATATTAACTGATGACTCTTTATTTTATTTAAGATTCAATATAGAAACTAAACTTTTGAATTTACTTGTTATGTAATACATTACTTTTTCCAGTAACATGTTTCATCTAATGATGATATTCTTGGTTTTGTTATATAGTGTTATACATGCAGAGATATTTTTTTACTCTGTCATGCTAGATCAAGAATTCCAATGATCTACTTGTTTTAATACCTTGTTTCTTGAAAACCTCAGAAGAGAGCGTGCTTTTATATTATTTTGAATACCTTAATGTTTTTACGTTCATAAATTTTTTAGTTGGTTGATTTGCTGCCTTAAGAATTTTTTTTGTCAATTTTTGCTTCTCGCCAAATCAAATTTATATGTTTAAAAACTAACTAAGAAGAACTTATTATGTCTTCTAGAAATTCAATAATAATGAATAGCGTGAGATAAGTCAATAAAAATATGTTTATTTATTAATTATTGTGAAAAAGAATTAATTAGTAATTTTTTTACGTGTTAAAAAAATTAATTTTAGCTTTGTTTTATTAAAAACTTCAACACAAGGCCTTCATTAATTATTTCATTAATTTTTAAACACAAGGTTTCATTAATTATTTTTTGCTTAATTATTCATGTATTATAATTATAAAAATATTTACTGAGTTTCAAGCATAAGTGATATACTTAGGAGATGTTCATTTAAAAAAAATCACATACTTCTCTATGCTGCGATTCTGTTATTATTTCTTTTGTCATTTATCTCATGCTTTTATGAGCTACGTAACCTTAAAACCTATGCCAAAATTTTTTGAAAAGCAATCAGTAAGAAATTATAGAATGTATTATGTGTTTCCTTGCTAATTCCATGCATATTTTAACATATATATAAAAATTAACTGCACCCCGTCGCCCATTAAACATTTCATAAACTTATGCTGTAATGCATTTTTCTGCGACAAATATTACTTGAGATTAAATAGGAATTATAGATAAAAGATACACAAAAAAGTTTACTGTCTTTACTACATTTGAAGGGAAAGAAGGGTCCACGCTCCTCCGCTGGTTACTCATTAGGTAGATCATTATCATTAGCGAGAGCGCATGTGCTTTTTCTGGAAAAAAATAACTGAGCAAGCAGTGTATATTGTAAATAAAACTTTTACTCTCTGTTAATGTATACATAGATTTCAAAGAAGGCGTATCTAGGATGTTATTATCAAAGATAACTGAGTTTTGATAACAACCTTACTTTCATTAATACTTATCACAGTCAAAGTTATTTTAAATACCGCTCAAGGGTCTACTGATATAAATGATAGCTTATGAAAATAGTAGTATTCGCTTATAAATGCCATTTTTTAGCACAACCCTTCCCCTTCATACAAAGATATTATTCATATTTAGGAATTACAAAGGAATTACCTCATGCAAATAAGGGGAAAAAAACCAACCGAGTTCATATTCCTTAATATAATATATTTTTATTAAGTAAATCCTCATAAAGATAACTCTCACTATAATATCACAGACATTCAAACATATTTTAATTACTACGTTTTATTTATGACTGATCTATGAGATACAAACTAAACACTGTATAGTTACTTTTAATATGCATAAGTATACTCCTGATATTGAATTCCTTTCAGCAACTTATTCTCCAGATTATATTAAAAATGCATAAAAATACCCTTTAAAAAGAAATTAAGTAATTTATGATTGTTTATATAATTACGACTATATTTTCTATATTCTTAATAATCATTAGTTATATGCTGTTTGAATTACAGCTTGTTTTAAGCATATACAAAGGGAAAATTCTACTATATATATATATATTCTCATCAGCAGTGTATAACTATGATTTGATTCTTTAAAACTAACTTTAAAAAAAAAAAGAAAAAAAAAAGAAGCTCTTATTACAAACTTGATTTCAGTTTTAAAACTATTCACTAGTTATGTTTGTGACGCAGAAGCCAATTCAATAATATCTCACAATATAAGAAAATTACTCAGTTAATAAATTCAATAAGTTTACTCAATTAATATATAAAATCAATTTTTAAATTTACACCGAATCACGTACTATTGTCTTGTATTTTTATTTTAAAGGTCCCCTTTTTTTAATCACAAAAAATTCATCTGAAAATATTTCTAAAAATGCCAAAAAATGTTTTCCTTTTTTCATAAAAGCAATTTAGTATGTCATATTTAAGCTGAATAATAAACATATTAACTTTTTTTTAATGCATTAAGACTGTTGAATTTAAATATTTTTTAATTTTTTAAGGAACGTAAAAAATTAATTAATTTCTTAACCGATTTAAATGAATAAAATTAGTTATTAATTTCCAATCAATATTTTTAAAGCGAAAACAGCTAACCCATTTTTCTAGCATTTTTAGTGAATGATGCATTTATAGATTACTTCTCTTTAAAAATTATTGATTCTACAGGTTCATAATGACTTTAATTAATAAATTTCTCTTTAACATATATATAAACTAAAATTATTAATTAAATTCCTTAAAATTTAATTGCATTCATTACCCTCTTATGACCACTATAAAATTTACTACCTTGTTATTTAACTTGATCTGAGGATCATATCTTATCAAAAGGCTTTTTTTTATGGACCTAATTTATATGGTGGCTTTTCCAAGAATTTTTTTTAAATTAGCATTTAAGCCTGAAAAAAACCGACATTTATTATAATTTTGATGTTAATTATGAATCTCATGAGTTATTACCTAAAACATAATTTGTACAGACTTTTTTTTTTAAAAGAAATTATGTCTTAATTATGTAAAAAACAAATTTGGAACTCTAGATCAATGCTCTAATGTTTTATTATATAAAATTTGACACTGCCTTTGTTCTCTTTTTTCAAAAATATTCTGCTATATTCAATTAAAATAGCTGCCCGTAATAATTTTTAAGTATATTGAACTCAAGGGCATAAGTGTTTAGAATTCAAATGCATAAGCATGTTGAATTCAAGCACAAATTATGAAAATAATCTAATTTCGAGGAATTTGAGAAAAAAAAAGGTAACCAATTATTTTAATGCAATAAACGTATTTTTAAAACTTATAAAATATTGTAATTTATTAATTTGAGATTTTCTGTTAAAATATCTTATTTCCTGTTTTTTTAACAGTTTTCATAATTATAGGTACTATATTCATCTTAAACATCTTAAACATTAAGTAAAAAAGGGTTGATATTTTAGTCCGATTAAAATTTAATTTAAAACTGTAACATACATAACGCATATGATTTTCCTCATTGATATTTATAATAAATATAGTGCGTGTATATATATTGTCATTTCTTTTTTTAAAATCTTCTAAATATTCTTTCCCTCCTAAATTATGCTTTTCTGTTACTTTTAAATTTAGTACTTCCTTAATTAAGTATTGAATAACTGGCATCGATATCTTTTGAAAGTTAGATAAATGCAGATTAAATTCATCTATGTTATAAAATGTTATGACAGAAATAAGTGACATGTCAGTAATTTTTACTTCTATTATTTTGTCTTTTATTATTTTTATCTTTTGTGTTACTTCTATTATTTTTGCTTTTGTTGTAGGACTTTACGAAAGTTCATTTTTGAGTTCATTTTTGAGAAAAAAAACGTTCCTTTCTTTCTGTAAAATGCAGGAATTTTAACTTCACAGTTATCTAACTACTTGTTATACATTTAATATTAACTAGTTAATATGGAGATTAGATTATAAAACTATTATTGAGAAAAGCTGATAAAATATTAGCATATTAAAAAAAATTGAAAAAATTTCTTCTCAATTAAAAAAAAAAAAGTTGCATTTCTCCCTCTAAATAAGTGATTTTTAAAGCAATTTTTTTAAAAAATAATCAGTATTTAAAATTAGGGGGAAAACAATATAAAGATTTTTTTAAAATTATTTTTCCTTCAAAAAATATCAGTATCATTCTCTCTCTCCCTCTCTTTTTTATGTAAAACTGCTTGTTTGGTCTATTTTTATTTAAATTCCAATAAATCCCTTATAATAAGTTAATAATAACAATGATGATCGAAAAACAATTTTTCAAATAATTTCACATTGAACTTACGCAATGCAATCTCCCCCTTTTAAAAAGCGCACCAAGAAATGACCTACGGAGTGTCATCCAATCAGAAAGGTGATTTCTTCTCTTGACGTAGATGCTTGACAGCCTTCAGATCGTATGATGACACCGCAATTAAAGCATTGCGAACACCCGAACACTTAGTCTCCTCCAGTTGTAAAAGGATATTGGTGAAATGCTTTGCGCTCTCGATTGGAGCCTCCGTCAATTGTTGGGGTGCAATTAAGAGGCTTCCGTACCCACTTGGAACAATGAGGCGAATGAGGGTCAAAGGTTTGGAAGTTGTTCTCTTGCATTCACTCGGGCGAGATGAATAAGAAAAGCATGAAACGCGTATTTGTTTCTGAAATGAAATAAATACGCTAATTTGGAAAATAAGGATGCTTTTTAGGTTGAATGAAATCGTTGAAGATGATGTACAGATGATGGATTATTCACGTCGTTTTAAAATGTTTATCTGATTACAAGCAAAACCTCAATTTAAATGGGAAGTTAATCAATCAATTTTTACGTTAATTGATTGCATCTTTTAACATTGTGATTGAGTTATTATTAGAATGAAGATTAATAGATATCCTCCGGTAAATGTGTGGTAAAAAGATAGAAAGGGAAAAATTAATAAATGTATATAGGTGATATGTAACGTAATAAGAAGGGGGAGGGAGATGAGATTAAGAAAAAGTTTTTCTCATTATGTAGTGTAATGAAACATAGGAATAATATACGTGCTATGTATTAAATACTGATTTTCAATTTCTTACATTCGTACACGATGATGTATAGTAAAGATAATAGTTATTTAAAACTATTATCTTTACTATACATCATTTATTGTTACAATTTTAATCTTTTTGATGTAATTTAATTTAATATTTTACCTCGTGTTTAGCACAATATGTCCCAGGAGGACTCAGTGCCAGAAATTTTATTCAACCAACCATCCAGTTTCCTAAAATGAAGAAGTATATGAGTTCTAAATAGGTTTCTTTCAGTGCATGTTGCGCGCAGGCCATGTGAAGTGTACTGGAAATGAAGTAAATAATGCAAAGTTTTGTTTTAGAAATTCAATAAGTAATAAAATTTAGTTTGTTTTCCAATAGTCTGGATTCTTCTTTTTCATTATTTTATCAGCTGCGTAAACTTTTGGATAGAATTCCTCCGCAACTGAGGGTACAGTATGTTTAAAATAAAACTTAAATGCGAGTGGATTCAAATGTTACTCAAGGACAACATTAAACTTCCCTCGAAAAAAAAAAATTACACATGCCTCCATATTATACATTTAATTTTAAATAATACTGCATTGACCGATAAATTAGTGATTTTCTTAGAAAAATGCCTTGGTTCTCGTATTAATTTTAGAAATGCGTTATTAAAATCCCTTATAACACGAATAACTTACAAATGACATTAAAATTAGACATCTTTATCAGTAATACTTTAAAAATAACTGTTTAAAAATAATCACTGAGCTCTGCAACATAACTGAATTACTTCATAATCTTTAACAATCTCTCTCTCTTTGCTAGTCACTTAGTTTATGTAAATTTCAATAGCAATGCTTTCGACTCGAAGCAACATTAAAATTCAGTTAATAAAAAAACACCAATACATTTGAACTAGAATGAAATGGCTAACCAATTTTTATTTAAAGTCCAATAAGCATTTTCAGTTCAAATAATTCTAAATATTTACACATTTAATATGCATTAAAACTCTTGAAATTTAACTACTGAACCATGAAATAAGTATTAAAACAATAATGAATCCGAATATGACTCGATGATATAAGTCCGCTTTAAACTGTCGAACTTATTTTTTGGATTAATGTTTGTTTATGAAGTAAATTTGTTTTATTAGAGTTACTTTGTTTAAAAATTGCGTTTCATTCTTAGATCATATTACGACTGATATCTTATTGTAAATATTTATATTTTTCTAAATTGTTTAATTTATAATTTTCTTTAAATTATAATTCATTAAAAATATTTGATACATCAAGTATCCCAAATGTAACCTGTATGCAAAATAATCAGTTATAATAACAAAAAAAAAAAAATGTGTTGTAGAATAATCTGTAAGCCCGTAATTTTTCTGAATAAGTTTAATACATAACTAAAGATAAAATAAATTTTGGTGGCAAATATTTTTTAGTAATTTCAAAGGAATTAAAGTTGAAAATTTAACACTCATAAAGTATGCATATACTGGTAGTATCTAATTGAGATTCTTTTCATTTAAATGTAACTCAACTTTTTAACTTGGGAAGGGAAAACAACAGTTTCTCTTACTTATATTAATAAGCAATTAATTATCATGAGCAACAAAAACACTTATATTATATTTACAATAACACCACCCCTTTTACATTTACAATAACCATTATATTTAATGATCTCTGCGAACTTTAATTTTAAAACTTCAAACAACTTAGAAAGCTTTGTATTGTTTGGAAATTGTATTGAATGATTTTTAAAAATAAATTTTGTGACCTTTATTTGTAATAATTTAGATAGAGGAGTTTTGAATTTTCTAAATAATTCAAAACCATATTTTTTGTGGGATGATTTTAAAAGGCAATTTTTATTTTTTGTCCCTTCCTAAAAACTAGATTAATATCAAAGAATTGCTCAATAATTTTCTCAAATAAACTATTTGTACAAGTTTACTAGAAATTTCACTATTGAAATAGTAATGCAAATTTAAACAAAACTAACATTTAATTTATTTAAATTACTCTAATTTGGAGAAATCTGGCATATAACAAAAAAATTACAAACATTCAATAGTTAATATAATTTTATTCACAGCTTTTTTGTTGAGCTGAATGATATTTTCATTTGTTTGTTCTCTATTTATACACTAAAAACGAGCAATCGTTTTGCAATGTTTGCTAAAGATGTAAACATGTATTATTCCAGCAACGTATTCGAAAATTAAAATAATTAAATTACAGTAAATAAACTTCTATTCTATTCAGATATAAATTTGATAAATAAGCATAAAAGGTAAAATGCTAAAAATGCCAGATTTATTAAAACAATTTTATAAAAAAGAAGTAATATAATATGATAAAAACAATTAAGTAATTTTTATAATTTTAATTGTATTTCGACCAATTAACAAAGGGTCAAATAAAAATGATAATTACAGCTTTTAATTTTATTTTATCTGGATTAGGAAAAATATGAACTACCAAATCATTTTTACGCATTGAAAATAATTATTTTTATCTACAATTGAAATCATACATGATTTCAAGTTATTCATAATACAGTGTTTTTGGAATGGTTATTATTCACATTATTGAACTCTTTATTTGTAGAAACCTGTTTTTATCATAAATTTTTAATTTTTGAATCATAACAATTTAATTATTCACGTATTGATATGATTGAAATGAGAATCGCAAAAATTTCATTTGGTATTCAATTACTTCACTTCATAGCAGTGTAAAAACTGAAAGTGAATGTTTTGTGCAGTAAAATATATATTTTTAAATGGTTTCCAGCAAGGGTTCAAAAAAAGAGTAATTTTTTTTGGAATAAGTGTACTTAAAAATAATATACATAGTATCAAATACATATTACTAAGAATTTATATTAAAGAAACTATAGCAATAATTTGTAAGTAGATTAACTTAATGTTGCTAACTTTTTGAAGCAATTTTAATTTTAACGCTAACTTTTTTGAATTCTTCGTTATTTTCATGCTAAAGTATTCCCTCAAATTTCTAAGGAAAGAGATTCGATCAAATTTGCTTGTGAAATTATAACTCAATAAAGAGCTTTTATTAATATTATGCGAATAAAATAAACACCATATATTTCTTAAATAAATTTAAATTATTGTTACAAAAACTATTTCCTAAAAATGTCAATTGATTTTAAATGCTGCAGCACAAAAAATCAAAAATATTTATTAGAATAATTGCAGCATAAGGTATGAATTTAATTTTTAAGTGACATTATTTTCATTCATTTCAATGTAGCAAAATCTAAAAAAAAAATTAATATTTACTACATTAAAATTAAAACTTTGGTCGATAACTTTTGTATCTGAAAACTTATGAAAGAAAAACTCGATTCCATAATCAGAAGCGACAGTGTTAATAGTCCACATTTCTAATCTTAATATTTTCATAAAAAAATATTTCAATAATTAAACGATAGTAAACTAGACTTGGTACTGATGAAAGAAATGCATCGTAAATGTTTTAAATTTCTTTAAAATTTGCTAATGCAATTTTTGAAGATCTGAAAACCATTGCTTTTTCCTTCAATAGTACATAAATAAGAAATAAATTAAATACGAAACTTTAAAGAAGTTTGATACAAAATTCCCAAATATTATTTATTTATATGTACCAAAAGATAATCATCCGTATTTGTTAAATAATTTAATGTATTTTTAAAAAATCACTTTAAAAGTTTCATTAATGACATTTTAATTAAGAACATTTAATATTAATATCTAATCCTTATATTTAATTACCAGAAGAGAATATGCGATATATATGTATTTGCAATTACAAACTGAAAACAGTTTTTTAACTGAAAATATCTTAAAAAAAGTTTGTTAGTTTTAAGATCTTTTCTACTTGTATGCATTTTATGATGCTATACATTTAATGATTAATATTCAAAAGAATATTAACTTATTCGAGAAGCGAAATAGATTATACAAAATCAAATATATCCCAAAAAATTAGTATGGAGAAAGCAGAAAGTCAAAAGTAATGGAATAAATTTTTGTGTTTTATAGTGAGTTTATTATTAAATGATTGGGGAGGCAATATGTGGTGATGTATATAGAATATAAGACATTTAATAAACCCTATAGTTGTCAGAAGTGTTTCGGATTTAGACCAAGACAAGCAGAATGCTCAATTAGACGTTTTAGAATATTTTGTGGCCTAAAATATTGCCAAGCTTTCTCGAAAATTCATGCACAGTTTAGTTTCTACTTCCGATATACATTACATATTTAAATATATATATATATATATATATAACAAAAGTTAATTTTATATTCTTAGTAAATACAGTTTAAGTTACAAATTTACAACATTTACTTTTTTACTCCTTTTAATATCTGGAAGGAACATGTTGAGTGTGCTCATGAAAAATAAATAAATAAATAACAAAATAAGAAACTGGTAAAATTTTTAATTCTTCAAAGCTCTAATGTACCCCAAAGCTCTTTTATTTATGATTAATTCAACAAAAAATATAACCTATATCTGTGTTACTAAGTTTAGAGACTTAAAAAAAACATCTTATGATATTTAAAACTACTAATTGTGTGGTCTATTTTCGAATACAGACCACAATGATTCCTAAAATTATTCTTCAATAAACTCAAAATTATTTTTCACTCAAAGTTGGAATTAAATTTACGTCTCCAAAAAAACTTTCAGTTTTAAAAGCTTTTTTGAAAACAGAGAAAACTATATGATATTTTTTGCCGAAGTTAGTCGCGTTTATATTTCAATACCATTATCTATAATTATCGCAGTCTAAATAGCATAAATATTTATTTTGAAATTTTGTAAGTAATACTTTAGATAGACATGTTGTCTCAGTATAATTGTACAAACTACTGTGAATGACAAATTTTCAATGAAAAGTTTCAAAAGTCTGAAAATGTCACTGAAAAAGAAAATTGAAAAAGCTTAAAACATTACTTAAAATTAAGTTCTTAAAAATCCATTTATTATTCATTAAGCATATTGATTCTCATATTTTACATATTAAATGTATTCTTAAAGAATGCAAAACTAGAGAATATCTGATAAAAAAAAATTCTTAAATGACTAGAAAAAAAAAAAAGCGATCAAATAATCATTACATCGAAAAGTAATATATATCACGTTTATATAAGTTAAATTTCATTTTGTTCATATTTCAGAAGAAAAAATTCAAATTTTCAATTTGTACTCTACATTTTGTTATTTATTACTAACGAATTTTTTCTATTTATAGCAGAAATATGAAGATTAATATGCATAAAAGTGTTCAAATTTTATAAATACATTTGATTTTACTCAAAATGTTTGTAAGTTATTTCTTTATCAAATAAAAATATTAAATATGCATCCTACAAGATGGTTTTTCAGAGTCACGTGTTTGAATATAACAGTGACAATGCACTGACTTCATACATTGCAGAAGGCGAATTTTAAATTCATAAATTTTAACGATAAAATATCTTTCCACTTTATAAAAAACATATTTATAGTCATTTTGAACAACTATAGCATATTAATATTTATGTTTCGACTATTTAAAAAAAAGCAAAAATCCCTCCTTTAACAACCTCTGACAAAATAAAATTTATCAATAACTTGAACTATTTCATTTGTTATTCCAACGAAGGATTATTGATAAAGTAAATCAACAAAGCAAAAAAACCTGCTAGAATTTGAATTTTTTGTTTAAATGTTATTTTGGTTTGTTTTTATTTAATTTTTCATATAACATTTCCTCTAAAAATGTACAGATAATTTCAAATACTAATTCAGTATTTATTTCCAAAACCGATTCAATATCAAATTTTATTTGTAAAAATATTAGCTCTCTCTTAAATTCTGCATAAAATACCCCCTTCCCATTCCTATTAAACTATGCTTAAGTTCAGAAAAGATAAACTCTCTAAAACCAGTCAAATGTTTCATTTTAAGTGCAGGTATTAACTTTCATTAGAAAGTTGTATTATTTTTCATAGTTAAAATCAAAAACTAGGAGTATGCTATAAATACACTGCATGTACCCAGTAATATTACTAAACATGTTTAAGTAGCTATAACATTATGGTATTTTTTTTTTCACTATCAAACTTCATCATAATACAGTTCTTATTTATTTCTTAAGAATTAGAGATCCATCTAAAAATTGAAATAT
>BMAW01027786.1:751787-842413 GCA_019974015.1 Nephila pilipes
CCCTCACACACACACTCACACCCTCTCTCCCTCTTACCTGGGTGTTCTTGCTTGGGCGCTCGCACACACACACACACACACACACACACACACACACTTGTGTGCGTGCGTGCGTGCGTAATAGCTATCTATGTAGAGTAGTTGCTTATATAAATTTACTCAATGACTAAATTAACAGTAAATAAAAAAAATTACGAGTGAAATATCTGGAAAACATTTTTTCCCTTCTTATTTTCTTTTGAATGATAATGATAGGCTTTTGTTCTTGAAAGTAGCAAAATAAACTTATACCTGGGTGTTCTTGCTTGGGTGTTGGACGGAAAATGATATGGAATTAAATTAATATGCTTAAAAATTTTACAAGTTGTGCACTTGGATGAGACAGATGAATAAAGAAGAGCACAGACTTAGTCAGATTTATTTATACTAATTTCTCTAGCTTTACACCAAAAACGTGCTAGTCGTTACTTGGTAATGTTCATGTTTTAAGTATGACTTTATGTTAAATAATACTTGTGTGAGCCCGCAGAATAAATAATCTTTCAACCACAAATTAACTACGTTAAAGAAATTTTGTCACAGTTTAGCATAACTATAATTATTATAATCCTGATGAATCGTAGAAGATCAAAAATGTTAGACCATAATTTTTTTACTAAGCTAATAATTTTACAGACTTCTGGAAATAAAATTCTTTTTCTTTGTTACATACATAAAAATCGATTATCTGGTGTTTTTACCTTTCATATGACATTTTCAACAAATTATTAGAGAAAAAAAGTTCAAATGAGTTTTTAAAATGGAAAATTCAGAAAAGAAAATAAACAGTAGACGCAATTTTAAGGGAATATTCGTTCAGCAATTATTTGAATAAGATTTATTTTTCATGGACAAATATGCCAGATTGTTAATATTTCTTCAAAAGTAGAAGCTTACACAGTTTCAAAAAATTATTTTGGTTTTTATAATTTACATTGTTTGAAAAGTGGGATAAAAAAGCAAGTTATTTTAAAAATAAATTAGCCTTTAAAAAAGAGATGTGCAATTTTTTATTATTCAAAAGAAAGGAAAAAATTCAAACTAAAGCCAAGCAAAAACATACTTATTATTACTAAATTCTTAACTACATTCAGTTTATGCTTTCAAAATTTAAGCATTTGCTTAACTCCCTTAATATACTAACAATACTGAACAGAATGGATAAAAAGTTGCATTTTTAAAGAATTGACCTTTGTTGTATAAAAATGACCTTAAATTCAATTACTGAAGTTCTAGACATTTTATGCCATTCATGTCTGACTTCTTTAAGTACTATATAGAAGTTATTTATTTTGTTCTTTTCATCTGATTCATTCTTGTGAAATCGTTTTTCTTTATTTTGAAAAACATAGAAACACGTGTCTTAGAAACCATGTGCTTCTGTAACTGACTTCTATGCTAAAGTAAATTTAAAATAACTTCTGGTTTATTCCAAGTATACCATTGTAAGAAAATCTTACAGGTCAAAGTTTTCTTCTGAGACAGACGAAAAATAAAGCGCGTCATCAAATGAAAGAGAAGGAAAAAAAAAAAAAAAAAAAAAAGAGAAAGAAAGAAAAAAGGAAATTATGGAAAAAAGAAACATCGAAGAAACATGTCATTTGGGATTGTAACATGTGCATTAGTATAGTTTGCACAGCCGTTGCAATTCTTTCGACTCAGAATTTTATTCAACTTATAAACTGAAGACATCTCCCCTTTTCTTTTCCTTTTTGTTCTTTTTTTTTTTTTTTTAATTTTATTCTGAGGCTTCATAGTTTCCTCTGAGAATTAAATTACTGTTCTTAGTTTATACAAACGAAGAACGTACTCCAAAAAATAATTTATAAGTAGCCTATATTGATAAATTGAGCACTAAGCCTGTTTATATGTTTTCACCTGGATAATCATATCAATGGGACTCCTATATGTTAGAAAGCCGGTTTATTATTTCAGGGGGGAAAGGCCAGTATGAATTTGATTCTATCTTTTAATTCTCGTATTTGTGAAACTTTAATGAATTTTGTTATGATAAAACACAAAGAAAAACAAATTAAAAGTTTTATAATCAATCAAAAAGTAAATGAAATTTTTTTGTAACTTAAAAAGGGGATTAATTAGAATTCGTTCATTACTAGTTTATTCTTATAATTTTTCTCATATCATCTTTTTAAAAGTAGTCGAATTTGGGATCATTCAAGCACGTTTTCCAGCTAGCAACTGAAGAAATATTTATTGAAGGTTATTTACATTGTTTACAAGAAAACCAGTCTAAGTGTGAGTTGATAAGTTATTCAGTATTATCTATTAATTTGCAGATTGAAATGATGCGTGATTAGTTGTTGTGCACGATTTTTACTTTCTTTTCTTTTTCTTTTTTTTGCATTACTTTATTCTAAAAGGTATTACTTCTCTAAAGTTAAATTATCAGTTTTGTAGGTACAGAAGAGTTCACATTTTAATAGTAATTATAGGCTGTTTTCTAAAAGAGTTAGCCAATTATCTAACTTTTGGTTTATTAACATTATCGGGAAACAATGAAGAGTAGAATTATAAAGTTGCAAGTCTTAAAGTTGGAATAGTTTGACGAAAACATAAACCATGTATTTTTTAAAAGCATTTTCCGATTGAAAATCCCTTATTTTGGATTTCATATTTAAATGTCCTTTTTCACTATGTCAATGCCATAAAGATTAATAAGGAGTTAAATAAGCATAGCATTTTGTGAAATACAATATTATTTCTATTCCTTTATATAGATATTATTAATAAAATAATTTTTTTATTGAAATAAATGTATCTTCATTGTGGTCTGTGGTTGTAAAAATAAGCCTGTAGCTTAATTAGAATTAATTTTCTAAAACGTTTCGTGTTTATTTCAGATTTTAACACTCAATGATTATTTTCCTTCTTGACTTTTTTTTACTTGGTTCTATGTAAATTCAAATGTTCTAACACAACAATAAAATAGCTAAAATTAGAATTTTAGAAATTGTGTCTACTTTTTTTTCTCCTGAAATACATTGAAATGTTTTAAAAACTAAAATGAATTAAATCATGATAAGTTACTTTTCAAATATATTCTTTTAATCTAATAATTTGACATGTTGTCTTAGGAAAATTAATGAACTCAATTTTAAAGAATGTGAGATTAATCCAAAAAATAAAACTTTTCGTTCTCTTAATAACATCTATTATTCTATAGAATTGGAGTTTTACCAATTGGATTCTTTTTTTTAACAGAAGAAAGAGTTAGAAGTCTCTATGTAATAAAATTAAAGGGCTTGAAAAAGAAAAACCTATTATAGACGAAATTTCTTCATTTCATTTAAAAAAATAAAAGATATAAAAACAGTTTGATTCAAATTGTGTTCACGGAATTAAAAATCTATGAAAAATATTAAATGAGCTTTCTTTTTTTCTTTTTCTTATGTTAGAAACGCATAATTTTTCAATTGAAAAGAGACAATTTCAAAACAGACTTTCTCGAAAACACTAATATTCTTTTTATGTATGTACATCTTCATTTGAAAAACGTTCATCGTAAAACTAAATTTTTTTACATTCGTCTCTATGTTTACACCTGTTGTTTTTTTATACATATATGTACACATTTTTATGGTTGGTAGATTCTTCACATATGATTTTAACTTTAGAGGTTGCCTGAAAATATAGTAAACGTTTTTGCTTATTATAGTATAAATATAGCAAAATTACTCATCTATACGTTTGAGCAATATTCAATAAATAATGAAAAAGTGTTGGGGAAAACTTCATTCTACATATACTCTAAATTCATATAATTACTAAAATTCTTTTAAAAAAGTTTTGAAATTTAAAAAAAAATTATTAATTTTTTTATTAAATTTCATAAGTTTTTCAAATCTAAATTTTAGAGTTTCGTTAAGTATTATTTTTTTTTATTCTTAAAGTAGATAAATCAAACAACATAACTAGCGTTACAATGAAGTGTAATGCATCAAGTCCTGTGAATGATTGAAAACGTGATTAATAGAACAATCTTCTGGATGATTTGATATTGAACTTGGCCTTATTAAATAAAATTGTAATCACTTTAAAATTTACTCAGATGAAAAGGTTTGCTTAGCGGTGTGTGCACATGATAAAATTGTAATAAGTTAATATATACTAGTAAATGTTTCAGAAGAATATTAAAGCAATTTACTTTGATAAAGATTAATTAATTGATGATAGCAATCATTAAAATAAACAGGAACTTATGAGAATTTTGAAATTCTTTTCTGAAAAAATGAGCAGAAGATGGCATCGTGAGAAAAAAAAAAAAGGTTTTGAATATTAGTTTAAAAATTTCCTTTCCTTTCTTTTTCTTAAAATTTTGATTTATTTTCATAAATATATATTTATGTTACATCATTCTCAAGATTACAAAAATACTTAATTTTTTTTTCTTTCTAGAATTATTTTATCAATGTAAAATCTTTACATCATAGGTTTTAAAAGGTTTTCGATTTAGCATACTTTATTTAACATACTTTATTTGTTAAGTGAAATGAAGTAATGTTTTGCACATACAGGAAAAAAAAAAAGAAAAGAAAACTGAACCTCTTACACTTTCAAAACTGTTGTCAATCATTAAATAAATTGGGGAAATCCTCAAAGTAAATGCTCTTCAAAAAATTACACCTTTTTCACATATTTCGTTTTTGTAACTTAACAAATAAACTTAAGATTTCCTAGTGCTACTAAGTGTATAAAGTTAAAGAGAAAATTCAAAATATTTGATTTATTTAGGACAGAAATGCATAAGAGCTCCAAATAAATTTTAAATAACTAATTTTTTCATGACAAATATTCTTTTAACTTTCAGGAATAACAATATGAAATTTTTTGGAAATTATAAAGGGGCTTATGATGAGATTGAGACCTAGATTTTGAATAAAATACACTAAATATATAATCATTTTCTCAATTATACTTGATAAAAGAACCAATACGTAAATTTTTCTTTTTAAATCAAAAGGATGTTTATCACAATCTTGAAATTCAATGCCATAAACATCGAATACTTACATTTTAAAGAAATATAAGATGAATAATTACAAAAGTTTATACGACTTATGGCTTATTTAGTACTATTTAATGTATGTGGTATAATTTTTTTTCCCATTTATGTAATCAAGTTTTAATAAAGGAAAGTTGATTCTTTCCGATAATGCACTGAGGAAAGATAATAACAAAATTAGTAAGAAATTGTTAAAAAGATCACTTCGGACTCAATGTTAAATATTTTTTGACACTATTCATTAAATTAAATGCCAAAAGACTGACTTAGTTTGTGATATTAAATTTTAAATTTTCTGTAAAAATTATATTATAATTAATTAAATTAGTTAGAAATCTATTGCTTTGTTTCGCCAAAATGGGGTATTAACGAAACAGTTCTGATTTCCGATTAGATGACAAGGACATTACCTTGAATGTTTTAATGACTTCTTCGTCAAACATCCACATCGCTCTACATATGAAAATATACAAGTCCTATTAGCCATATACTATGTCTTATTTCATGGCGTTTTAGTTATTGTTCAAGTTGAGTTACTCTAACTACGATTGTTTTGGAAAATAAGCATCTTGATAACAGCAATGCAAAAAAGGGACTTATTTCCCTCTATGAATTTAATTGCTATAAATACATAGTCAGAAATACTTTATTCTTTATTTTAAACAACTAAATTTAATATTTCATTATGTTAATGATATGATTTCTCCTCCTATATCAAATGGAAATTTATTTCATAAAAATATTTCACAAGCATTGAAATCAAGTTAGAAAAATAGAAATAGGACGCTTTCCACCATCATATTTCATCACATAAATTAATAGAAGCATTTCAAATAATTATCTGTTTAATTTCCTTTTCCGTTCAAAATAGCACGCAAAAAGAATACTTTAGTTTTATGAGCAGAAGGATATTATTTACTATTCGGCTGTTGGAAAGTTGTGACATTTCACTGTGGGAATAAGGTGCATTATGCTTTCTTGCCGCCCAAGCGGCAAAACATTTAATAGTTAGTCTACCAGATCTACTTTTACTTTGAGACAAGAATTATCCTTTTAACTTATATAGACTTTCTGAAGTCTCTTTAAATGGAGCTAAAAATCCTCAAAACTTGATTGACTAGCAATAAATAGTTATCGTCGTCATAGTATTAGTATAGTTGTCCGGCAGTCTCCTTGACGTAATAGTTACTCGAACATGTAATGGTAAGAAAAACTTTGTAACTTTGACAGAAGTTATTAAATAAATAAAGCTGCATATCAAACCAATTTTCTTCCGTCTTATTTACAGAAAAATGATTTATCTGAAAATTGTTTCATTATTTTATATCGATTCTTTTTGAACTATAACTTTCTTTTATCCAAAACCTCAATATACTAAACGCAACAGTTTTATTGCGATTCAGTTTATGTGTTTAATCGGGATTTTTTTTTTTTTTTGGTTGAAATGTTTGAAATAATAAAAAAAATATTTACTCGTTCAGATCAAAAGTACAATTACCATTTCTTATGTAATAGTTTGACGTTCCATCAATTTTTTTTATATCTTTAACTAAAAGTAGTTTTTATCTTTAATTAAAACAGTTTTTAAACTAACTAAAATATTTTATCATTAAACTCTTTTATTAAGTAAACTACAAATATCAACAAAAATAGCTTTCTGTGATTATACATTTTTTTTTACAAGCACCAAATAACTTTATATTTCATACGTGTGAGAGAAGATGGCTAAAAAAATTTAATAAGAAAGTCATGTTACACTTAAAACTGATGAATGTCAGTTTTTTAAAAAAATTTAGTAATAAGAAATTATTCTATATCTTTTATTAAAGTAACATATTTTTATAGCCAAATGTGTAAATTGGTTCAAAGTTACAAAAAAAAAAAAATCACAATAGAGCATTTAAAAATTATAATCGGACATTTCATTAATTTTTATAATAAAAAAAATTAATGTTAAGTCAATTATATAAAACCATTTAACAAATTGTGATTGTAAAATATTAAAAAAAGAACCCCTTCAATTATTTTATAACATTTTACTTAAAATGTCATATAGTTACTCAATTGCTTGCCATTTTTTATATGAATTACACAAGACTAAAAAACTAATCTGATATTAGACTTAAAATGTACTTGTATTTGATTGATGAAATAAGATTTTGATAAGAGAAATGAACTATATATATATATATATGTATATGTATATGTATATGTATATATATATATATATATATATAGATATCAACTTTCTATCGAGATTTTAAATAGTCAATATTAGTTTGATCAAGTGAAAAAGTCATTAAATAAAAAAAAGTAAACTGTGGGTTAATTCTTTTAATTTACAAATTAAAATTTGAGCATTTGATTTAAATATAATTAATTAAGTTTTCACTTTACAAAATTCAATTTAGGTTATAAACTAATATGCACTATACTATTATTACACTACAAGCTAATATTAGTTATGTGTTCAATGTCTTACAATATTTTTTAAAAGTCAGATTTATATATTACTACATAGACTTCTAAGAATTTCTTTAAAAAAATAAAAAAAAATGATGGTGGAAAATTGTTTTCAGTCTTACCCTTCACCAAAAAGTATATATATATATAATTTTTAAATATAAAATAAACTTAGGCTGCATTCAAGATTAATAATTTTTTTCAAGAAAGACTAAAAATAAAAAAAAATAAAAAAAAAGGGAGAAGATGGAGGGAGAGAAAGCCCATTCGAACAATATATATATGTTCCTTCTTTTTTTTCTTTTTTTTTTCTTTTTCTTTCGTTTTATAAAACCAAACAGGTATCAAAATCAAGTACTCTTTATTCTTTCAATCATTTTCAGCAAAAAACGACGTTTAATTTTTTTTTTTAAAAAAAGTTTTTTCAGATTTTTTTTTTTTTTTATCAGGAAGGCTTTTTATGTCAAATATAAAATGAAATAGCAACATATATTAATTCATAATAATAATAAAATGACGAAATAAACTATAAAAACATAATATGAAAATAATTAAGAAGTAGATAATGAAATAAAGTTGAATGCAATCAATCCTCTTTAAACTTTTTTCTTTGCTGAATCGTGAAATTCTTAAATTAAAACTGGAACATTTTCGTAGCAAACAAAGCATTTACAACAGACCATTTCGTTAAAATTTGGCTTTATTTGCGTATCAGCCCAGCCCTCAAAGATTCCAAACGAAAAAGGTAAATGAAAAATAATAGGTAATTGAAAAAAAAAAAAAAATCCAATAACAATCGAAACTCGCATTCCGATCCAATTCTTAACATTCTTCATTATTCCTATGTGTCTTCGTGTCAACATTAAACAAAGAGTTGGGGGGGGGAGGGGGCTCATGTTTGGTTGAAACCCAATGCGAGGCAGAGCAGGGAGGGGAAGTCATTTAGGGGAAAGCCAGGGTTTTCTTTCGGGGAGAGAAAAAAGGGTCGGGAGAGAGCGGGGGCGGTTGGTCGTCCCTCATTATGCGCGGAGGAGGAGGCGCCGCCGCAGAGCCATAGAAGGAGGCGCTTTTGTTTTGGAAGCCGCATAATCCGCGATCGAAAAAAAAATGTGCCTCCTTAACATAAAGAGGGAGGCATCCCTCATTCATTAATTCGCTCTTTTTTGCAGAACGAAGCTCGCATACATTACATGCGCCCTCGGAGATGAAGCTTTTTCAGTTCCGGGATCATGTCGCACCACTCAAAGGAATAAAAGATTAGTATTGGTTGCAATCATCGGGATCGCTCTAAAATTTCGTTTTCGGTTGCGTTTGGGGGATGTAAATGTTGACATGTGTCGAAAGATGTTTACATTTTGCCTTAAGGAAGGGGGGTGGGTGTATGTTTACATAAGTGTTTAAAATTTACTTTATAAGGAGGCAATAGTCAACTGAAAGGAAATACAAATATATTGATATATATTTGTGAGAGTTTGAGGGAACACAAAGACACTCACACAAAAACTAAACATTCACAGATTTTAAGAGGAAAAAAATATTTTGGTTGTAAAATAAAATAAATTAATATATATATATATTTTGATATTATATAAGCAATTAACTATCACTGGAAAAAATTATTCCAACAGGATAACTTTTCCAACCTTTTCCAGTCTCTTTTTTTTTTTTTTTTTTGGGTTAAAGGTCCTTACAAATGTGCGTGTATATATATATATATATATGTGTGTGTGTGTGTGTACTATTTTCCATCCAAAGTCTGAGGTTGTATTTAAATTTCATCTCCATTTTTGAATTTTTTTAAAAATTCTTTTCTCTTGAGATATGCTTTATATTTCTTCAGAGTAAAGTAATGCTTAATTAACTTTGCTGTATTTTTTCTTCTTCAAATTATCGGTTTGTTTTTTTAAAAAAATTAAAATCAACATGTTTAATATAAATTCTTGAATTTCTGTTACATTCTATACAAGTAATTTTACGACTTTTTCAACAATTTTATACTTTGCATGTTTTAAGCTTTAATGGTGATATTTTTTTAACTTGAGTAGTTTCAGTTTTTTAAATTTTTTATATTAATTGTTTCAATTAATTCTGTAATATTTGCAATTTAAGAGCTCTTGCACTTTTATTTTAATTCTTAAGTAGTTATAATTTGTAATTTGTATGATTTTATATAAGTGTTGAAATCATTTATATATATATATATAAAGTGTATAATAAATATGTTTTTAAGGTAATAATAAATCACCAGTCCAAGCAAAAATAAATTAACCTATATTTAAAATGTACAATTAAAACTTGTAAACTAAAAATATACTATTTATTATATAGGTAAAAAACATTAAAATGCAAAATTTTATAAAGTAGAAATCAAGAAAAATAAGACATTAAAGTCACAATAAGAAGTTATAGCAAAATAAAAGAAGGCAAAGTTAAAAAATAAAATAAAATAAATAATAATAATAAAGCAATTTAAAATGCTGTTTCTGGCTGTTAACGAATATATAAAGTTATGTTACATATGGGCTTGGATTATTTTGACAACTTATTTAAAAATTCATATTAGAAACTTTTACATTACATTAAAAATATTAAATAGAATTTTTATGGAATTGCTGTTTTTGAGTTTTCAACCACAAGGAAAAGTTAAAATTTATTTGAAAAATTGCTTCTAAAATTATAAAAAATAATGTCTAATGAAAGCGCATAATAAAGCTCATTTGTGTCACATTTCAAAAAGTCTGGAGATTTCAGATTTCGCAATTCTGCATTTCATTAAAATGAAAGTCAATTTGTTGGTGGATTAAAAGTCAATGCATATATCTGACTTCAAGCCTCTTTACTGAGAGGGTTTAAAAATGTCATAAATAATATTTGAAGATTTTTAAATCTGTCTTATTATTATTAAAAGTAAATTAAAATGTGTGTTACAACTATAAATATAAAAATATTGGTTGCATTAAAAATTAAATTTTGGTTGGATTTGGAATTAGCTTAGATCAGATACATGTCTGATAAGGTATGTACTTTTACATTTATGCTTACAGATAAGGAAAATTTTAAGAATTCACATAAAAAATGTATGAACGGAAAACATGAATATTTTTAAATTGATTCACCATAAATTAAATATTTATATTAAAGTCAACTGAAATATGCATTTAAAGTCAATGAATGATAAAATGCCGAAAATCAAGATAATGAACTAAACAGGCGCACGTGGTCATACAAATAAAGCCTCCTAAAACTAATTAGTTACATAAAAAATTTGGTAATATACCTTTAATAAAATTTTAAATTTAAAAAGTATGATAGCAAAATCCCCATATAATATATTGATTGATGGAAGTGCTTTAAAATAACTACAAAGTACACTGCAAAAATATTTACTTTTGATTATAGTTTCGATATTAAATGCTTTTATCTTGGCTAGTTTAGTTTCTGAAAAAAAAAAAAAAGTTCTTTAAATGATTACTTCTTGAATTTTAGAGATACATATCGGAATATGCCTTTTAAGACTAATTTCAGAAGAGGGATATATACATAATTTTCAAGAAACTTAAAAATGGAAAGAGACTTTTTTTAAAAAAATAAATATTAGAATGGTTTTATTAAGGTGGAACTAGAAGCAACAAGGGGGCTTTTGGCGACGGACCTCGTAATTTTGAATCTCCGTCAAGTGACGAAGACGACATATGAGCTGGTACCTCCCTCTGCGATCTTCCACACTACACCAATTTTTAAATAAGTAATTTCGAAGAGAGTTCCGATGTTTTGATATTTGTGATATCATAGTACACAAAGTAAAAATAAAGTTCCTTAAAGCTACTTTAATAATGGATTAATTAACTAATTAATAATGACTAATTTTACTGATATCTTTTCTCCTTAATCTCCTTCTTGGGGTTAATATACAGTTAATCGTCAGGGAAAATCTATAATAAGTAATATTTCTGAGTAAAGTGATAACGCTTTTTCTTCTTATTAAAAAAATGCTGTGTAAAAATATATAAATGATAAGAAGAAACAAATATCAAATCACAAAGAATAAACTGTTTTCTCAATGGAAGGATCAAAGCATTAGATATATTTTTCTACTTTTATAGAACAAAAATCTTAAGAAATATCAGCACCACATTTTTGTGAAATTATTCCTCGAAGTGATGATATTATTATTTCCCCCTAAAATTTAAAGCATAAGAATTTGTGAATAAATTTTGCTTATGAATTTAAAGCTATTATATGAAAATTTATTTATGTATTTGTCTTATTAAAAATTAATTATTATACATTTTTTAAAGTTTTATTTTCTTGTGTTGTTCTCTTTTTGTTTCTTTTTATTTCTATTTTTTAAGTGTAGAGATTTGAGCCGAATAAACTAATCAGCTTGTTTATAAAAACTTATGCTATAGAGCTTCTGTTCTTCTGGTTTTAAAAAATGCTACAAATTTTGTTGAGTAAATGACATTTCTGAACAGAAAATGCATATACGATTGAGAATAGTGAAAAAAAATATCCTGTATTTGTTATTTTAAATAAGTACCATAAGTTTTTATATAATTTCTGAATTACGTATCGTAATAAAGCGTCTATATATAGTTGGTCCATTGCTTGCTAAATACATTCTGAATTTGTTATAAAGATATTTTATCTATTAGACATTAAGCATATATATACATATATATATATATAAACATATATATCAAATTAGAATCCCAAAGTGTTTTAAAAGAACATACACATAGCTACATTGCTAAATGGGTGAGTTAATAAATATCACTTTCTGTATGTGATTTTTTTTGCAGTAAGCAAAGATCTTCATAATTTTTTAATAAGCCTCAGAATAATTACTCCCGTGAATGTAAATAAAATAGCATGTATGGTGTTCTATTTAATAAGTGAATATGTTTTGAGGCCTAGTATATAATTAAAACTCGAAATGATATGAAGATACCTTTATTTTTATGATAAAAAGAAATCAAAATGTTATTCGATTACGCGATAATATTTAAAGGTAGTTTCCTCCTCACAAAATTATCAGTGGTGGTCCTAAGATTACTGTGAAAAGCTCTTCAGACTAAAGCATTTAACCTGTCATACAGCTAGGTCACTCTTTTATGGAAAACGTCTTCCTCTAAATATATGATGCAATGACTTGGAAACAATACAACAATTAGAGCAGAAATTATTTCATCCAGAAATTCAACTATACAGTCTCACATGCTTGTCTCAAAGGATTTATCAATGACAGAAAACAAAAGGCTCTGTTTAATTAATTCTATAGGTGTGCCATCTTTGGTTAATAGTTATGACTCATGGATCAAAGATGTTCCATTAACAATGAATGAAATTATCGAGACTGGAGTTATAGATAGTGAAATCTGATTTAATCTGTATCAAGTTTTCAAATAAAAGTTGACTTGCAAATTGATAGTTGGATATTTGAATGATATGTCGTAAAGGATCGCGAAACAAGTTTTATTTCTTTAAATAGAGTTTTTTTCGTCAAGCAGTAAGCTTGAATGTCATTGAACTTTTTATGTTCAACTTTGAACACACGCACAAACCTTAATCTATTACCATTATGTAGTTAGATTAGCACTTGAAAGTTGCATTTATTGTTTGTGTTTTATCTTCTTTGAAAGCCTTCAGGTCAAATTTTCAGCCCAGAAGCTTAATTTTAATAAAAACGCTATTTAAAGGGGAGTGGTTACGGAATAATTATCTCAAACCATTTTTTTCCTCCAAAAATTAAACCTTGAAAGAACTCTTAGTTTTGCTTGTGTTTAAAAAAGCTACTTAAATTTTAAGTTTTAATTTTTTGTGTTTGTCTTAACAATATGTTAATATAAAAAAAGGTTCTTTGTAATATTTTATTTTTAATTCTGTTTAAGAAGCACATTTCTCTAAAATTTGCGAATGCAACTCTTTCATATTCAAATATATATATTTCTAAGTAATCCACCAAATATCCCCCCTCCCCCAAGATAAGTAACATCAGCAGTAGCAGCAACAACAAAACTATTGATACTATGAATATTTAGAAAATAATAGTTGGAACAAATTACTAGACATTGGATAATAGAATGTTCTTTTCAATAAACAAATGGGTGCATAAGTTTATATGGTTCTCAATACATGATTATATTTAATATATATTATAAATATTAAAATTTCAGTATACTGTTTGATTTCTCTTGTCATATGGTATTAAAAAACAAATTGAAGCCTTTGTAGCTAAAGATATAACTTCTTAAATTTTACAATAGACCTGAAAAAATTGTCGAATAAAAATATATCTTCTATATGCTATTAATTTCCAATTTTATTATTGAAGAAAGAAAGAATAAATATTAACTTAATTAAAACGTACAAATTTCATACAGAATGCTAGCTGTTTTAAAAATATTGTGCATTGAATCGACTTTAGTTTGGAATAGTAAAATCAGGTAATTTATGCTCCTCAATTTCCTAAAAAAGTATAATTATAATTATCATAAAGTTTTACCTTCTAGTTCTTCCCAAAAAACAAAGTGCTCAATAACATTTGAAATTTTCTTAACATACCTTTTTACAATTAAATATATAAAATTATTGATTTAATACCATTTTTCTTTTTTCTCCCTTTATAATAGGTTTCTTTTTTCAATACCATAATGTAATGCGTATCACAAGAGTATGATGAGAAATCAGATATTATTAACAAATGATTTTAGTTATTAATTACCTCAAGAATTGTATTCAAAATTAGAATAAAAATATAAAATCACGAAAATTTCAGCATAAATTTATCGGAACATTTCCTCATAAATATTTAGAGATATTTAACCACTGAATAATTTCTTCATCTCAGGCTTTTATTGCGAAACACCTGAATTAAAAATTTCACTAGATAATCATAAGTATTTAAGTTTATAATTAATGAATTTTTTTTTCGAGAAAATTCAATTTCAGAAAAAAGAGAAAAGAACTTTAAGAGCTTTTAAACTCATTAATTATTATTGAATGAAAGTTTAATAATGCGAGAAAAATTTCGAGGTGACTGGAAATATATAACTTGATGCTTTTATGGTTTTTTTAAACGGCATAAATGCTATTTATTATGCAATATGCTCAATTAAATTTCTGCTACAATCAGTCATTTCATGCATCTTTGAAACAAGAGGAGGAGGATTTTGAAAGCAATCATTATATATAAATACATGTAATACATTTTAGTCAGTAGAATAATTATTGCAGATCTCAAAAATATCTTACTTCATTCACAACTGAAATACTTTTTAAACGTAGATAATGACTTAGAATAAAAATTAAAGTCAGAATTTAACTTTGGAAAACGTTCCTATTAATCTTCATAAGCGTTCCTTTCCATTTGAAAAAAAAAAAAAAAAAAAAAAAAAAGGAAAATGACGTTTGCTTTTCAGTGTGGCTCAAATTTATATTTGAGCCACATTTGTCCTCCTGAAAACTAAATTCTCTTATATAAAAGGCAAATTATAAAATGAAATACGCTTTGTAAGAAAAATTGTTGGATAACTATGTATAAAAATTGTCTACAGAAAAAAAAAAAAACAATATGGCTAATCATGAATTAAAATGCAAACAAAAAGAAAGCAAAGATGAATGGCTTAGAGAGTGAAGGAGAAATTCAAATTATATATATATATATATATATATATATATATATATATATATATATATAAACTTAAATTAAAGGGAGCTTATTATTTAAAGGAAGTATTGTTGGAATTTTAAAGTATTTTTAATCTGAGTGAATGATAGAATGAATAGGCTGTCTGGAAACGAGAAAGGAGGTTCAAAAATGTTTTCAAATTTGTCATATAAAGGCAAGAAGGTATTGTTCGCTCAAAAATATCTTGTACTACAGTTTTAGTTAGAAATAAGATTAGTAAGACAGAATCTGAATAAAAAAACACATAAAGTATGGTACGTTCTAGAAAAATACTTTTTCAGAAAGTTCTATTGCTTATGAAATTCAAGGAAATAATCAATACTGTCATTGGATAGATATTTAAAAAAGTCGCTTTTCAATAATTGAAATTTACACGACATATCAAGCTGAAACAGAGACTTGAATTTTCTAAAAAAATGTTATTTCAACATATTTGGATAACAGTTTAGATCTTGTATATGCTACCATGGGTGTAAATATTTTTAAAAAATTCAACAGGTTGCATAGAAGTAATACATATTACTTTTTGAAATTAACATCTGAAAATTTTTATTAAATGCTTGATGTAATTCTAGAACATAGGAAACGTTTTTATCAAGACTTTCATAAACAAGAAAAATGAAGTGAAGTGAAGAACTAAATGATGACGGAAAAAAAAAGCATTTAAAAGTTCCGATACGATGCTTAAAAGCTTAATAAAAAGGGATAATATAAAGTTTATTGTCACAAAAAATAGGGAACTGAGAATAATTTAATACCTTCATACAAACATGTGTACACAGATTTTTTTTTTTAAATAAACTTATTTATATACGTATTTGAATTTTTACAATGTTGTACACAAACCATTGAAAAGGTTTGTAAAAATTAACTTTTTTCAGTTGGTTTAATCAGAGTTAATTAAAATATAAGCTGCAAAAATACTTATAAATTTCAATAACTAATATAAGCTAATTTAAAATAGTAAATATATAGTAACTAATATAAGCTAATATAATATATAAATTTCAATAACTAATATAAGCTAATATAATATATAAATTTCAATAACTAATATAAGCTAATAAAATATATAAATTTCAATAACTAATATAAGCTAATATAAAACTAATATAAGCTGCAAAAATGCTTACAAATTTCAATATCATAGGTATGTGTAATCAATATTTATTATGTCATATTGTTTAAAATAGCTATTTAAGAACTTGAAGGAATTGAAAAGAAATTAGTAGTGTTTTATTTGCATGGATATAAACTATGAAAGGGAAGAAATATTTATGACTAAATGAATTATATATATATATATATATATATATATATATATATATATAGAAATTATGAAAAAAAATTAGAAAAAAGAAACATAACACAAATTTATATTTAATTAAAAACTGCAGAAATAATAATAATAATAATAATAAATATATACATATATATTTCTAACTCTTAGTTTCAAGCATTATGTTTGTATTAAACTACTCAGCGCTTAGCTTATTGTTTTTTAGAAAAGAAATAGAGAGTTCCTTTAATTTAGAATTGGTAAGGCCTTGTCATATAATTTGAATATATTCTAATTCACTGTAACGATTAAATAAACAAAATTTTAAGAAATTAAAAAATCCATATTTGGCAGGAAAAAAAATAAGAAATTAAAACAAAGCTATGTAATATAATGAAAAAAATGATTTAAAGAAATTCAAGAAACATTTTAAAAAATTAAATATTTATAGGATGTATAAATTATTACAGCAAAAAATTGACTTATTAAATTTTTAGATAAAATATGAATGAAAATTTGAAGCAGAAAACTAATCTAAAATATATAAATTAAGAGCTTCAGATAATAAATAACTCATATATAAAATAGCCTTAGCAAATAAACAATTGAATTCTTAAAATTTAAAACTAAATTAAATTTTAAATCTAAAATTATTTTAATAGGAACGAGAGAAATTTAAAAATAATTTTAAACATTAAAATGACTAAAATTAGAAATATTTTAAGAGATTGAATGTTATAACAGGAGTTTACCTCGAAGAAACCAAGCAGTGTCAGTCAGGAGCTCAGAAAAGTTTCGAATGAAGAAATATCACAGAGAGTGCAGCGCTGAAATAACTTCTGACCTGTTTTAAAAGTCCCCTAGGTCAACGTACGAAGGATTTTATGTGTGTAGGAACGCAACACTATGAGTCTATGGGAACGAAAGGGCCCCTTAAAGGGAGCTCTCCCATCTTCTAGGTTCAAGTTGTAAAAAAATTTTAAATCCGAGGCTACTTTCGTACATTCAACCCTTTTTTTACACCCCTTTAGGGATCCCACAATGGGAGTAAGTCGTGGCTGGGTATTGAACCCTGTACCTTAACTTGAGGGTTCAGTTCGCCGGAAATTCCGATCAAGGAGCCCCTCTCTCAACCTGTATCGGTATTTGCAGGTCGGTGCAAAACCGGAGTTGAACGTCCCCTAGGTAAACATAGAAGTGAACTTTGAGTTAAACTTTCATTTGCTCCGAGTTAATGAAATTGAAACAGGATCATTATCTTTTAATTTGTTCTTCTATTGATTTTAGAATATTAAGAGGGTCTAAATAAACTTTTCCTATGAATATAATTTTAAGAAATTGCCTTGAGTTTTGTTTCGAAAATTAATGTTTGGTTAAATGAGTGTTAATTGTGTAAGATTCTTAGTTTGTCCATCACTTGGTTTTAATGCTTAAAAGAAATTTAAACTCAAGTCTCAGATGCCAGAATAACACAGACGCTTTTGCGAATTTTTGTTTCAAAACTTAATAAAATTCTGAAATTTAAATTTTTGTTCAAAAACTGAAACTGAATCAAAACTGAGAAAAAGTTCCAATTAATATTCTGGGAATATGTATCAAAATAACGCATATAATGTTATAGCTATAATTGTGAAAGAAAGCTTTTCGATACTTCACATTTTTTAGGCATTTTTGACGGGGTAGATAAAAAAAAATGACAATAGGGAATATATTTCGGTCTTTCTTGTGAAGATAAAATTTTATTCATTTATTATTTTGTGAAAATAAATTATTCATTTCAGAATTAGTAGTATATATTTCTAGAATTTATTAACGATTATTCATTTTTATCATGATGAAAAATAATTAAAAATGATATCCTTAATGTATAACATAGGCTGTTCACAAAACTTTCCCGAAATAACGTCTAATGTTTCTTTCTGACTTTATAATTGAGTTTTCAGATCCTTTCCAACCAAATGAAGCGTAGTTATTCAAATTAGGTAACTTCAGAAGTGTTGTGAACAGATATAATCAAGTAATATAAAAGCGACAGAGAATTGAATTTGAAAGATATAGAAAGGCTACGGAAATAGCAAGATTGCTAATGTGAAGACCTTGAATAGTGTGTGGAAGTTACTTGCGAGTTTGTGTGATCTGCAGAGATTGCGGTCCGATGCTGTCTGGTCAAAGTTGTTTTATAGTGGATTTACTCGCATCATATTCCGGTAAGAGTAATCTTTGACATTATAAGAAGTTGTTAACATTCGCGAAGAGAAACAGCGAACAAGCAGACTCTTCCTTTTGTTGAAGAAATAATAAATAAGATTTTGAAAAGTAAGAGATTACATCCTTGAAGTGTTTTATGTGACTATTTTAATTACTTTACCTATGCTTGGAATTCAGTTGAGCTTTAGATTTGCAACTCAACTTATTTATAAAATGACAGACAAGTTGGAGAATAGAGATGTGTCATAAATAGGTAAGATAAATTTTAGTAAATATTCAAATTTCAAATGAAATCTGTGATGAGCTGATTAAAATAACAGTTAACTGTCAAAATAATTCTCATCCTTATATAATCTTTTAAATCGCTGTCTTGTAAGATTTCAAGATGTATCTGCTATCAAAACTCATATCCAAGTGGAAAAAGGATTCGAAAACAAAAATAATATCGAGATGGATATAGATCTTTTAAAAGAATTATATCCAGTAGAATATGCAAAATTGAAGAGTAGAAAATAAAATTTTTTAAAAAAAATAAATAAATAAAAAAATAAAAAAAACTATATAGGTTGAGAATAAAAATCAAACTAGTAAATTTTAGTATCATCGTTTCATATTATATTAGTATTATATTTATCACTTCTATTTTAGATACCCACCCTTAAACCTAACCGTATTCTTTGTTAAGATCACTCAAATCTATTTTCTCTTACCCCCAAGCACAGAGATAATACCAGAAGTCCTAAAAACTAAGTATAAATATATTCGGGAAAAAAAGGGGAAAAGAAACCCACAAAGATTTTTTAAAAGGCGGGAAAATAAAATTGAGAAAAAATTTAAATTGAATCTAAATCGACAGATAATTCACAAATAGGACTGTATATTTCAAAATGCCAATAATGCACTATCATTAAAGTAAAGTTTTGAGAAATCAAGCTACGGCTACTCTTAAAAATGGAAACTGGTTCTACATGTAATATACACGATTACTTATTACAGATAAGACGTTAATACTCTTTCTCCATCAGAAACTAAAAATAAATAAAACAGAGGAAAGGAAAGAAGAGTGTTATTTCTAAATTTTAAAAACTTTACTCTTGTAAATCCATGTACTGTGTGTTTATTTGAGAATGAATCAATATCTGAAAAATTTGAATTACATAATATCAGAAGAAGATTTAAAAATATTCCTTTTTATGCCAGAAATATTTTTTGAGTTAGCTTAAAAGGATTTATTTTTTTTTTACGGACTTCTTAAAAAATGTCTTTGAAGTATTTGTACAGTATTTTTTTTCCTTATGTAAAAACAGTTTCACTTTTAAGGTCACTAAATACAAAATCATGTTGCAATATCAAAACCCCTTTGAGGAGTACCAAATCAAAAATGGAAATAAAATAATAAACAATAGAAAATAAATTAATAAACAGTTTAAGAAACAACAATTTTTTTTTTGAATTTATAAGGATGTGACAATATTATTATAAATCACAGATTCATTGCAAGAATTATGTGCAGGGGAAAACCTCACCAAAATAATACTGCCACTATTTTATTAAAAAGAGTATTAAAAATAAAGCAATTTTTATTTTCACAAAACTTTTTAATGCAATAATGTACCGATATTAAGATAGTAACTATATATATGGATATAATAAAGGTAATACAAATATTATTAAAAATTACATTTCTGAGGTCTTTTTTATTAAGAATGACGATACTATTCAATATCATTACTATTATTAAAAAGAATTTGTTTTATTTTCTGACTAACTGAGAAAGTAGTAAATTGCAACACCTTTTTGGTTTGATCGTAATTTTCTTGCGAATGCACATGGAATTATTGACTATAATAATCAAAAACTTATTATTTACTATTTCATTTTACGCAACAAATAGTCCAAATGCTCCATTAAGTTTGTTTATTTAACCAGAATTAAAGACTGTAGAAGTATAGAAATAAAAAAAAGTAGAGAAGAAGGAGCATTTTACAGGAAAGGTTAAACAGCTAAGAACAACCAAAGATAACTGACAGCTTTTATATATCTAATTAAACCAATTAACCAAATTTTCTGGTAAAAATTGCAATGTTATTGTTGTCACTGACTTGACTGGTATTCTTTTGCTGCACTAGATAAAGTTCGGAATAAATGCAAAAAAGGAAGCTATAAAATTTGATTGCTGGATGAAATAGATGGATATTTAATGTAGTTGTAAAATATAATCTATCAAACGCGTTTAAATAGCACAATAAATTTGAAAACTTATATTTTTTTACTCAAAGAATAAGGAAATTGAAGCCAAATTGTATAAAAAAAAAATCAGTTTTTGAATAGGTCTACAGATCGATTTCATTTTTATGCTATTACTATGCCTTTTTATTTTTATGAATGCATTCAATTTCCGAAATAAAATACAATTAACGAAGATCTGTAATTTTCTGAGAATTGGCATTTCTGTTCATTCCCGTTGGAAACTTCTAATTAAAAAAAAAACCTTATGTTTGCGAATTTTTTTAATTGAAGACACATTAACATAAAAGTATTAAGATACGAATCTAAATCTGGAAAAATGCTTCATATAAGCATATTAAATTAGTTTAAAATATATCACTAGTTCCAGCATAAATGGTTTTTATTTTTCTTCGTAAGTAAATTCAAATATTTCGTAATCTTCTACAATGCTACTTTCGAAATATAATATTCCCTTCAGAATTCAACGAATATAAATACAGTTTCTTTGAATTCATATTACCATTCAAATTCGATTTTATCAAATGACATTATCTATCGATTCGCTAAATCTCTACTAGAATGATCACAACACTATAATCACTTTTATACTAATAAATTACCCACTTATTTATTTACAGAGTAGAAGGGTTTGTAGTGTTGTATAAATTAAAACATAAACATTGCAGCACCACTTATTATTTAATATATTTTCCCTGCTTGTTCAGAGAAACCAAATATTAGAAGATCCGCAAGATCCTGCCTTTTATAAAATTAAAGGAAACTCAAAGAACGGAGCACAAAACTAATGCACATAGCTTCCACATCTCCCATCTCTTTCAAAACGATACGAAAATTTAGTATTTATAAATTAACTCAAACATGTTACAAACCCTTCTGATTTGATAATATTTGCTACTTGTTTTGAAATTAAATTTTTCTCTACATTTACAAAAGAAATCAAAATTGAGTATTTTACGCTGCACTATTTCCTCTGAATGAGAAAAGAGCCGTTCTACTTGTAATTAACTAGCTGTTTTGATTGAAATCAGTCGCTGAAGACGCCTCATTAAGCGGTCAAGTTCAAGTCCCGAGAGAATAGAAAGACAGCAGAAAGGAGAGAGAAAGAGATCCTTTCAAATTGTTTCGATTTCTCAAATAATGATTAAATTTGACGCATTGTGGCGTTTTGTTCAAGAAACACATTTGAATGATACAAAAGATGTTGCATTTCCCTTCGTCGATAAAGGTGCACCATTTGATTAAAAATTTAATTTCAGAATCTTTTGGTATTCCTGGTGAGTTAAATTAATTTTAAAATTTCCTTTAAGATGGTGGAAATATTAACGAGATAAACTTTATGATTACTTTCGAGTATTAAAATTATAAAGCGTTTAATAGGTTTTTATATAATTTTCTCTCTAAAAACACAGTAAAACCATATGATAAGTATAATTTAGAGGATAACTAAAGAATTTACATAACAGAATAAATGAAATAATAAATTATAATAGTTTCTATTCACATACATTTAAGACAAATTCAAAGAAATTTTTTTGGGGACATAATGTTTTAAAGTAATTTATTTTATATAAAGTAACATATTTTTTTTTATATAAAAAGCAATGTTAGACTAACTTTAAATACTATTTTGAATATGATTTTGAGTAAATTTTGAGTAATAATTAAAATAACCTTTGAAAATAAAATTATTTGCAGGAATGCCTTTTGGCTAACATTTTTCTCTATTTCAAGATAACTATTCAACAGTTGGAAAGTTATAATTTAAAAAAATTAAAAATGGAAATATTTTTTGCTAGATAAAAAAATGATTAGTTAGAATTGATTGCTGATATTTAATCGCCTCATACGTAATTTCGATTAAATGCTGCTAAATTGATACCCATATAAAGTTGTATCATATGTGAGAAAGGTATAAAACTACAGTAACCCAAAAAGGAAAAATATACGAATTAAAACTGAAAGTATGTAACAGACCTTTCTTGTCAATATCTGAAGAGCCCGGGTGAAGGAAAAAAAAAATGGAGCTTGCATTAAACTGTCTAACAAGACATTTGTATCATAATGCTAGCTTTGCTTGATAATGCGAGAGCGACATTGCCAAAAGATTGGAAAAAAAGAAAGAAAAAACCAAGCATTCGAAGTGAACCAAAAGAAAAAGTACCTCTCTTCGTTGCTCTTTAAAGAGCCTTAACTATTTAACACATGCTTCGATGAAGATATACGCAAAAGCGAACGTAGCGAGCACTCGTGAGACTTGATGGAGTTGACGAACAGCAAAACTGACGTCGGATTCTGTCGTACAATCGTTCATCATGCTTGTGAGACAGCGTCGATCAAGAGAGCTGGACTCCATCCAGAGAAGGAGAGATATTTTTTGGAGGTCTGATGCTGTCTGTTGCGGGCACAGGGCTAATTGAACTAAGCTGCTTTAAAATTAATGCACTCGTCTGGTCTAATGGTATTGAACGAGGGGATTTTTCTAGAAATAATGGAGAAAAATTAATAATTTTCGAAAACATAATTTTGTTTTATGTCCTTTTCGGCTCTAAAACTTTTTCGCCTTGAAACGCGTTGGTTGTCACATAGATTTTAAAGTTTAAATTTATACTAGACTGCTTCGAAGCAGCATCATTTGTTGCAACAAAGTATTTTTATTTTCTCAATTTATCAATATAAACTTCATTCAGAAATTCAAGCGTACTAACTTACATTTTGCTACTTTTTTGAAAGCAATAATTGAAATTATATAATTTCATTTAAGAGGAGCTCTCATTTGTTTACGCTATATCAGTACATTTCATGCTTAGAATTTAAAATTACCAGAAATTTGTACATTAAATAGATCATACGCACTGGTTATAAATGCTTTAAATTAAATAAAAACTCTCGGGGATATTTTTGTGGTAAAATTAGCTCAATTTATGCTACAATATTAATGGTGAAAATACCAATCACGTGTATTTACCTTTACTCTATCAGAGATAACTTTTCTTTTAATCATCCCGATGAGATGAGCTGGTTCTCTAATTTGCCTCTTTTTCTTATTTTATCAAAAATTGGAGGACCCAGCTATAAACCATCCAAAAGTCTCATAGATATTTTAAAAATATATCAAAGGCGTTGAAGTTTAAAACTGTTAAGTGATGCTGCAATGAGTTACTTCTTCCATGGGAATGTGTTTAAGATATTTTTGTTTCCAATCTACCTCTTTTTACCCCCTCCCCTACTATCATGATTGCCATTGGGGCATTTTAAATTTGTAGTGGCCTAAATTTTTGAAGACATCTGATAAAACTAGTCACTGGTAAGAAGACTTTTAAATATGCATTTTGTATTCTAAAAAAAAGGGCGTATACAAATATTTCGGGACGCTCCAAAAAAGTTCATTTTGAGCTATGGAATATGCCAATAATGCAAATTTACATGAAGTAAGTTAATTTTATTATAATTTTTACGAAGATTTAAAGCTTATAATCACGTCAATGAACAAAAATATTTGTATAATTCTTATATCAAAGATATTTAAGACTTAACCTTTGAGTAACACCAATGCGCGAAATCGGTGTGAAATATTTATCGTCACTGGATTTTTAATAGAAATTTTCAAAGACAGTATGTTTTTTTTAATGCCTAAAACCATTCAAATTAATAATTGATTTTAATTAATACATGTACAGAAAATAAATGTTCGTAAAATACAGAGATAGGGAAAAACAAAGACCTTAAAAATGATTAAATCTTACTTTTCAAAACCGAAAAATTATGAATATATTAAAACTAGAAATCATGAAAACAGCGAGATGAATACCTTTCTTCTTCAGGAAAAGGTATTCAAAGCTGTTCTCTTCTCAAACAGTTTGATTGATACTAAAATATTCAGACCTAGACTGAAAAAAAATTGATTGAAACTTAAAAAGTAAATGCGCATATTTCAAAAAGGCGAATTCTGATGCGAAAACTCGCTTAAATGCAATTCAATATGCAACTGATAGATCCTAAATTCTATAAAATACTCTCTCATTACTAACACAGATACTTTTTCTATGCAAAGAAACCTTGCCTCAAATACTATGATTCAATCTTTCCAGTCGTTTGGGGCGCAGTCCTTAAACAAACTTCTTAAAGGGGCGCAAGCTATCCAGAAGTGAACATTTGCTATTAAATGGTAATCATTATTATGATGGATACTAGCCATTATCCCGAAAGGTTCTAAACGAGCTGCCATTAGATAACATTTAGCCAAAAGTGACAGCATGTGTTTAGAAGTCAGCATTTGTCATTGCAAAGCCAGTGTCGAGAATACGACATTAAAATCACGATTCGGATTGCCTCTACTGTGTAAACGATTAACGCCTTCCTTGGGCGTTATGACTCGTTAAATGTCTATCGCTCGATATGTAATTATTCGCTTCAAGTGCATTCGTAGAAGACATTCGGTAGAAGGTCTCGATTGCTGAGATTTCTTAGCTAAACCTTGTTGAATCGCGCTTAAGATTACTATTCTATTGTAGTAACAGAAAAAAAAGTTTGGACTATTTTTCAAATTTAGTTAAGCATTTTCTAAAAATGCCCCACCAGAATAATAATAATAATAATAATAAACTAATATAAATTTATGACGTGATCAATTATTTAGGAGTTTCTGCATAATTATTACTTAAAAAGCCGCAGAACAGTTTATTTTTAGAATAAGATCTACTAATTTAGTTAAAAAAAAGTTTTTAGAGTAATAAAAAAAGTTTAAAGAGAGTAAAAAAAAAAAGGAATTTCCTTAGAGTTTTTAAAACAGAGTTTTAATGAAAATTCAATTAGAGTGGAAGAAATATTTTTTTTAATTATTATTTGTTAAAAAGTTTCAATGTTCAAATGCAAAATTGTAATTGATTAATACCTATTGATTTAAATAAATTAAATCCTGCTTTTCTTGGATTTTTCACAGTTTTTCATCTTGGTTTGTTTTCCTGGGATTCTTAGATTTTCTTATGATAAATTAACGAGCTGTTTAACTATTCAATTCACTTAGAAAATAATGTAGTTTTTCATTTATTTAGTTAAATGAATATCATAAGAATAATTTTGTATAAATTAATACATAAGTATTCTTATGATATATCCAGCAATTTTTATCAAGACGTAAAAAAAACTGAATGTATTAATTATCATTATTTCTGAAATCTACTCTGCTTGAAAACTAAGATAATATCCAACATGTGTAATTATAAAGAAGGAGTATTTTTTATTTTGATTATTTTTACGTGAAAAATTTATTAAACTGATAATACAGTCTATTGTTGCAATTCCGTAGAGTGTTACCAGAGTCGTTCGGAGAAAAGATAATATCAACAGTTCTTCCAAAAGAAATAAGAAGCATGCTCAAGTTTTTTGTCCATACCTGAAAAGAAAGAAAACAATTTTGTAATTTTTTAAATACAATACATAAAATATGCTGAATATTAATATATCTAATTATAAAAAAAGCTCTGAACTATTATTACACCAATGACCGATGAGTTTAATGGCTCAGGAACCAAAGCAGGCTATGCTGCTCCAAACATTTGTTAAAATCATTAAGAATTACGTTAATTTACAAAATATAAAACAAATACAAAGTGATAAAAAAGTTTATTGGTTGAAACTTCAAATATGGTGTAAAAGGAACTAATATTAGACAGATTTTTACCAAATCAATCTTAAATTATACTTTAATTAAATATCTTGATTAAAAATATATTTGTTACATTTTAATATTATGAGTTAGCTGTTCAGATTTACTTATTTAATAATTTTCTGCTTAATTTACGAAACAAAACTGTCCATAATGTATTTTGTAGTTCTTATCTATTTTGAGAGTATGTATGAAAATGATTTCATTTTAGAAAAAAAAAATTATCAATTCATACATACAAGAAATATTTCAATTGCTTTGATATGCTTTAATTATTATACAATGATATGAAGAATTTCTTCTGGGGGGGCTGTCAGTTATGCTTTAGAATTATCATTTGATGATATAAAATGCATATAGACCACTTCTTTGAAAATAGGAATAAAAAAAAAAAAATAAAAAAAAAAAAAAAAAAAAAGGAAAATTTTTCTGTTATTTTGGCATATGGTATGTTGATTTATTGAATGAAATTTAAGTTCATCATAGATCAAAATTATATTTGAATATTTTTTTTTTGACTATGGGAAAAATTACAAAATTTTAATTTATTAAAATTTTATTAAACTAACTAAAAATGTTACATACACTAATTAATACGTTGCAGTTGAAAAATATTAGTATTAACATTATAACAACTTCTAATATTTATGTATGAAAGAGTCTTATTTCTTGAAATTATAACTCTTACAATTTATTCAGTTTTCTAACTCCATATTTATACACGTTCGCTAGAATTACATGCAATTTTCCCCCACTGCAAAAAATCTCGTCATCATTCATAGCAAGATATTTCAACTGGCCAAAAGTTTAAAATGTAATTTATCAGTCACAGAAATCATATCCACATTTCCAATTTCTGAAGAATTCATTTGATGCAAGGGTTATAATAAGATTTCTCTAAGATTTCAGTTAATTGGAAATACAGCCCGTTCTTTAAATAAGAGTATAAAAGACTTCATTACGTTCACTGACTTAAAATTCTTTTATGTAGAACTAAGACGTCTAAATCTGGCTTCGTATATGATTTATAAATAACTCAAATATACATTGAAAATATATTATTTGGAGAAGAGAATATATTTGAGAAAACCCTATTTTAACTTTTTCAATATTTATTTAAAAAAAAACTTTATTTAAAATCAATGTAAATTCAAAAATGGAAAAGAAAAAAGATTAAACCAACCCAAAGAAAACTAAAAATTATAATTATTATATCTTAAACTTTTCTTAATAAAATTCAAAGGAAATTTTGTAACTAAACAAATTTTCTTAAACTTATCCAGATTATTATAAGTATGCTGTTTTAGACAAAATTATGATATTACATTATATTTGGTTGTAAATTAAATATCTAAAAATATTCAGACTAAAAGAAGTCCCAAATAAGAGAACTTTATGAATCACGAAGGAGAAAAAAGCCCCTTTTATCATATATATTACATGAAATTTTAGTGTCTTCTAATTAAAAAAAAATATTTATTTATTCCGCTTCAAATTTATAATAATATTAGTTTGAATTTCTATTTAAGAATAAGATGTAATATAATTTAAGAACTCCTGATAAAAAGATAAGAAAGGTTTTAAGATGTTTTTTATTATTAATTTAAAAGAAAATTACATCTTCGCAAACACACACAATATATTTATACATTTTAAAATTATTATAATAAGAAAATATCTTCCCCAAAATGTAAATAAATATTGGTTAAGCAATTACTAGTAAGGACCACCTTCCACCTTGGGGTACACTTTTAATTTATTTACCCTCATATATATAAAATTTTTCATATACAATAATCTTGTTAGCTTCAAATTTCTTATAAATTTCTTTTAGAGCTTTATTAAGATCCTTTATACCAATATAATTAAACAAATCTTCAAAATTATAGCTATAAATAGCATAAATATGTTTAATACATTCGACTATAGCAGCGCTGTTTTTAATATTTGTAGTACTCTCAAACGTATTTATTATATTTTGAACAATTTTTGTAATTTTATACCAACAAGAGTATCATATGTATTCAAACCATTAGATACTGTTCTAAATTTTAAAGGTTTTTTATGAAATTTTGAAGTTATAATTTTTTTGAAGTTTTACATTATCAATATTGACACCAATTTCCATATAAAATACTATATTTCTAATAGAAATTGCTTTCTGTATATTGTTTACAACTCTAAATGAATTTTTATTATAAAGATGCGTATTAGTTAAGTTAAAGTACACTTTTTTTTTTTACATAAAGCAGCATAATTATTAGATATTTTATCTATATAAGTATTAATAAATCTGTTCTGAATATTAATATTAGCAGTTTTTAAATATACTTCAAGTAAGTATCCTTCTTATCATTAATATCTAATTTACTTAAGGTAAATTTTTAATATCATTATTAATACAGTCTTTAAACTGTTTAAAAGCTTCAAATGGAAAACCGCTATTAATTGCTAATTTAATAATATAATTATAAATATTTAAACTCGATTGTTTCTTAACATAAAAACTATTTTTCGGAATGTTAAGTCTGAAATATAAGTCTCGTGCTTCATTATATCTTTTAATGTTTTATCCTCAGCAATCATATGTTGATATCCCTCATTGATATAATGTTTTTGTAAATGTTTTACATAAAAATATCATATTTTAAATTTAAATTAACATTTATTTTGTAAAAAAAAATATTTCTCTTCTCAGTAGTTTTTAAAGACTGATTTTGTATAATTATACTACCATTACTTGTACGATTTACTTAATTCCCGTATTTTGTTTAACATTCCGTACTTATCTACATTTGGTAAGGAAGTAGAAATAATTTAAAATATAATAAGATAATAAATGAAACATTAATAAGATATTAAGTGAAACATTAATAAGATAATAAATGAAAATCGTAAATGAAAAAAAATTAAATAGCTACTGATCTTTTAAAATTGTCGACACAAATTTGGGTATTTTATACTTTTAACATTTATGTATCCGATAAAATTGCATTATTTCTAAATTGCTGAGAAAGTTTTCAAAAACAGAAAATAAGAGTTTATATTAATTAATAAGAGCTTAATATTTTCTCAAAAAACAGTAAATTGATACACAACTAGACAGGTCATAAAAATAAGCCATGGGAAAAAAAACCGTTTTGAAATAAATTTTCCAATGCTATGCATTTTTGGTAATTTATTTTAAAATTAAGATACATGATTTCAGTTGGAAATCCAAAACGAAACTACACTAAGTGATCTAACTTTATGCCTTACTTTTTCAGAACATCACAACCTTAAACTTAATAAATATTTCTCAGAATTTTACTTAAGAAGTAAATTTTTGAAGTTATTTATTCATATATGTTTTCAATGCATCTTTATATTTTATTCATACGTACAAGATAGGGCTACATTATTTTTGTTTAATTTACTAAAGTTAATTTTTATGGCATTTTCTGTGGATATTTTCTATAAAAAACATTCTGGTAATTTGGTAATAAAAAAGGATTATTTCTTAAAAAATTATCCGAATGATATTATATTCTAGTAAATATTTTTGGATATCTATTTTAGGTTAGATCATTTATTTACCAACAAAATCAATCTTCAAACAATTAAGATTTGAAAATCTCAAAAAAACATGTAATCTCCTCTTCAATTAATTTTAAATTCTCTTAAGACAACTGGATTAGATTACCAGATTATGATTGTAAAATTTCACTCTCCTAAGATTTGTTTTAAACATTTCATGTCATCTCTTTTTCTTAGAGACTGGAAGGGCTGATAAGTTTACAATCTGACTTAGAGATCACACCAGCAATTTATAATCTCACTGGTGGACAAATCTTTATTAGCTCATTTATAAAATTTCAGGATGATCACTTAGTGTACGTTTGACAGCGTTTTGAGAGAGACGTATAGAGCCAATTTCATAAAAATGGAAGAATTGGAAAAATGAGGTTTATAAAATACTTCCATTTGATAGGTTTGACGCCACTTCAGATCAAATAAGAAATAAGCACAGCACTTTTTTCCATCATATTCAATGATAAAACAAAAGGTTTCTGAATTTTTAAAATTCAGCACTGATGAACTTCGCTCCGGACGCTCCGTTGAGATGATGACTCTTGAAATTGTAGAAAAGATCCATAAAATAGTGCTGGAAGACCATAGATTAAAACTAATTGAGAAAGCTGAAACTGTTAAAATATCAAAAGAGCGTGGCAGGTAATATTTTACATGACATTTTGGTCTTGTATTTCTGAGTGAGGTGGATACCGCGTTTCTAAGCACCTGGACAAAAATTCAATAGTTAGACTATTTCAACTGAGAATTTAGTGCCTTATAAGTAGAAGCTCGTTGAGTTTTTGAAGACTTGGATCCACCATTGCATTCCTGAAACTAAACAACAATCAAAACAATGGACGGGAGCTTATGGGCCTACTCCGAAGAAGGCATAACAACTCTGTCAATCATCAAAGTTATGGCGTCTTTTGCAAAGGAATTATATTACCTGGAAAAGGCCAAAACCATCAATGAAGAATACTACGCAAAACTTATCATAGCGCTTGAAAGACGAGGTTAAAATAAAGCGACTGCATTTAGGTGGAAAATTATGTTGTTTCACCACGACAATGCTCTAGTATATTCGTCAATGGGAGCAATGACTAAAGTCAAAGAACTAAAGTTAGAATTGCTTGCTTATCCACTGTATTCGCCAGATTTAGCTCCTAGTGACTTTTACCTATTTTTTAACCTCAAAAATAGGTAGAAGTCAATAGTAAGAAAATAGGTAGAAATCAGTAGACTCAAGAAACGAGGAGGTTATTGACTTTGGAAAAAAGTATTTTGAGGATCTCGATGAATCGTTTAATGAAATTGGCATTAAATTAGATCAACGAAATGAAAAATGAATTAATCAATGGGAGAATTATTGTGAAAAAAAGGTATGTTTCTTAAAATAAAATGCTGCTTTCCTTATTAGGCCGGAAACTTATCAGCCCACTGTCGTAGACCTAATTGTTTAAATACTACAGTTGCTTAAAAATAAAGCTCAAATTCCTTTTATAGATACTTTTTGATAAAACTAAATATTTTAAAGATATTGAATGAGCTTGAATGTAACTATTTAAGTGTTAAATGTATGAAAAAGAATGTGGTAACTAACCGTATCATTTGTTAAAATCTGTCATGAAATATATTAGATAATGAATTATGTACGAGTGTAATACAGAAAAGGCACAATTGAATGACATGCATTTATAATTCTACACATATCTCATATCTAGAATATAGATAGACAATTTAATTGAGTGTGGGCTTTTGCTTAAGTATTATTTTATGTTAAAGAACTAATACATTACTTTATTGCGAAATGTTTATAGTTTTGGAAACTTTTTTGTATGAAAATTATATTTCAAGATCACATTAAAAATACAAGCAAATACTTGAAGGCTTATTATAGACAAATGTTACGGTGGTAGTGGTAAATAAAGTGTTTACAATTAATTTCCTATAACTGAGTTAGAAAATATAGTGAGTAGGTTTTATTCTAATTATGATATTGTGTGCTCGACCAAAAATTTAACTTAAATACCTATTCGAAATAGTTTTACTTGTTTTAATTGAAAAAACATCAACTTTATTATCATTTAGAAAGTTCAAAAGTTAAGCACTTTTTTGTCTTAAAATTTATTTTGAGCAGTTTAGTGGGAATATAAGTTTTTTTCCTCTAAGAAGCATCTTTCACATGCTTATGTATAATCAAAGGTTTAAAAAATATTTATGATAATTAGCATTGAAAATAATTGATTGTTACTTATCTTCAGTAGAAATCTGTTATACATTTGTAAAATTACAATTATTATTATTTTATTTTGATGATAATTGATTGTTTTTAATTTTAGGGTGAAAAATATTAAATTGATTTATAAACATATAAAGCAAGAATAATGCGTGTTAAGATAAATCTTTAATACTATGAAAATATTAGAAGTATTATTATGAAACTATATCAGGAAGTTCTGTCAGCTTAGGACAGAAAAAAACTAAAAGAAAATCATGCATTTTTGATACATTTACTAATATTTATTGGAAAATATAATTTCCGTCGTTACTTTTGAACTCTTGCCATCGCGATGATAATTTCTAAATAGTTTTTTTGAAAAATGTCTTGTCTTTAGAGACGAACTCAAATAGTGGTAGGTTCACGTATGCTTTACTTTTGAATTTTTTTCCTTCAAAATATTTTGCTGGGAGAGAAACAGGTGATACTCGAAGCGTCCTAGGGTCTGGGGAGTGTGGTGGATGCAACACAATTTCTTAGTCTAGCTCTGAGAATTCCTGACGAGTCGTCAAAGCAGCACGTGATGTGGTCTTATCGTGGTGCAATATGATGTGCTTTCTACTGAACATTACAGGCCTCTTTTCCTTGAGAGTTTTGATTAAACCATCCATTTTCTGATAGTATATCACTGAATTGAGCTTTTCTTTTGGTTTCAAAATCTCATAATGTATTGGTCCTTGGACGTTTCACTCTATATACAGATTTTTCCATTCAGACCCAATTTCGGCTCAGAGGAGGATGTGGACCGGTTGTCCAAGTTATTTGTTTCCTTTGCAATATTTTCGTTGGTAATCTATATTTCTCTACCTCTTTTCATCCGGTTCAGTTAGAATTCTTTTTGTTCCGAAAAAGCAGAGACTTGTACATGGTACTCAGTTAAGCAACTTTTTCTCATGAGGCACTTATCTAAAATATTTATAGACCAAACCTAGTAGCGATAGAAATTATATTGAACAATGAATATTCTTAAATGTATGAAAAATGTATTATTTTCTTTCACTATTAACTATTTAATGAAAGTATAAAACCACTATATATTTCTTTGATAATGTATTTTTAATGAAAAAATATTTTTATACCAATTAGGAAATAAATTACAGCATAAAAATCAATGAATTATAATTAACTAACCTGAAGATTAAACATATAAAACACCCCTCTCAGCAAGAAGAAGAAAGAAATAAAAAAAAGAAGAAAAAGACGACATATTTTAATCCACGCGGTAGCCTGTGATCTCATTTCTAGTGAATGTTTACTATTTTTGTTTCATTGAAAGTGAAGGGAAACAAAAGTTTGACTTACTAGTTACTTCTCTTAAGAGAAAAAAAAATTCTTAACTTTTTAAAAAACAAAACAAATTATCAAAATAAAATCACTCGTAATCTTAAAAATTTTAAAACAATGAATTTCAAACATATATTTACAGATTTAATCTTTAAAATCTTTCTAGTATTTACAGTTAATAATTATAGGTAAAAAGAACCATCAAATATGCAGTATAATATTTCCTCCATAGTATAACATCATTTCCACCCATCAAACGACACGAATATATCTCTTCCTTTTTTTGAGCATTTTCATCATATCTTTTGGGGCTAGACAATTAACAGCGAAAAAAATCATTTATAAGTTAATAAACAATAATAGTTTTTAAGTATTTGATTATTTCACCGGAAGCACCAAAAGTCATGGGATACTTCTTTATATTGTGTAAGAACAACTTCTGTCTGGAGAAGTGCAGCAACTCTATGTGACATCAACTCAACAAGTCATCTGAAGTCCCTTGATGAAATATTCATTCATGCTATCTCTACAGCCGTCCATAAATGCGGAAATCCTGCCAGTTCATGATTTCATGCACCAGCTAACCTTTCGATCATGTCCCATATTTGTTCGATGGGATTCATGCCTGTCGATTTAGGTGGCCAAATAATTCGCTGGTATTGGCCAGAGTGTTCCTCAAGCCATTCGCGAATTATTTTGGACCGGTGACATCTCGCATTGTCATCTTGGAAAATTCTGTCGTTGTTTGAGTTCATAAATGCTTGCAAATGGTTTCCTGGTAACTGAACGAAATCATTCAATGTCAATGACTGGTTCATTTTGATCAAAGGACCCAATTCCTTTGATGTAAAAGTTCCCAAACCTTTATGGAGTCATCACTAGTTTACACAGAGCCTTGTAAACCACTTAGGTCCATGTCCTCATGAAATCTGAGTAATGAATCCTACCATAAGCTCTTACCAACTGGAATCGTGACTCATCTGACCAAACAACGTTTTTTCTGTCATCAAGGGTCAAATCGACATGTTCACGAGCCCAGCAAAGACGCTGCATCCGATGGCGTATTGTTAGTAATGGCACTCGAATCATTTTTTTTGCTGCCATATCCCACCAAAACCAAATTTCTTTGCACTTTCTTTACTAGCATGTCTGTCGTACATCCCACAATGATCGTTGCTGTTATTTGACGTAATGCTGCTTGTTTTATAACACTGGTTGCTCTGCATAGAAATCCCAGATCTCGGTCATAAAATAGATGTTGTCCATGGTCGAAGGTAATACCTGATAATATATTTTCTAGGCACTTTTGGCGCTGCAGATGGAGGAATGTTGAATTCCTTAACAATTTCAGATATGAAATGTCTGAAATATTCTAGCTTCAACTACATTCCTCGTTCAAAGTCTGTTAATTCCCGTCGTAAGACCATAATCACTTCCGAAAACTTTTAACTGTGAACCACTTGAGTATAAATGAAAACCCTGACAATGCGCAATCCATTTATACATTTCTTATATGATAATACTATAATCTAAATTTTTGCTTATTGATATCCCATGACTTTTGGTAATTCAGTGTATAATCTATAAGTAAGCATGGACAAATAAGTAGAAGTTAATGAAAAATTTATGTTCATAAAATTGATAATTTATCGAAATATTATCCACTTATGAATCTTATCTTTAAAAAGGATGATTTTTTGTTATTTTAAATCACACAGGGACTTTTTTGGTTTCGCATATTTTTTTATCATACCTAGTTTAGTATTTTTTTTTGTACCTCATTAACAACGGAAAAAATACTTCTGTATATTTTTATGCTTTTGACCTTTAAAATGTTTCTAATAACTTCAAATAATGCGGCCTATGTGATACAAAACATCCTTTGTCTATTTTTGCTAGCAAATAAAAACCGAATATCTGTTTTTGTTTACCTTACAACAGCAAAGTAAACATTTTTATGACCAAAAAAAGCGAAATTTCAGTGTCAATGTCAAACACTGGAAAAGACTTTAAATTATGAGTAGTGTGAATCTCTGCGAAATGATTGATAAAAACTAACTTTACTGTATAGCTGTTTGAAGGATACTGGTTTAAACTCAGTAGTTTTAAGCCCCTGTTGAGGACTACACCGTAGATGGTATTTCCCTCTTTCAGCTACTTGAAGTCAAGTTTAATTTAATAGTCAACTACCCTATCATTTAACACTATAATTTTTGGTGGAACCGTAACTCGATTCGAATATCACCCAATAAGAAATTTGCCACAATACTCATTAGACTAACTAGTTTCTCCCTTGTCAAATGAGTAACTCTCTACATACATATCATTTAATTTTAAGAAGTAGTTTACTGTATCGAATTATAATTTTACTGTGTTTAAGAACCTAACACCCTCTCTCTTTCTCATACGAGTATTACTTCTACTTAACAATTTCGTGCATCAGAGGAGGTATCCAGATAACATATTCTATTCCGGAAAGAAGGCCCCAATAACTCAGATTCTAAAGAATGTGAACCTAGAACATAGTTCAAAATCGGAGTTATTCTGAAGTATGTAATCGGTTCACCTGTATGAGAACCTATTATATAGTTCAGAATAACTCAGTTTAATAGGGACAGCAAAAAGTTTTACTTTACTCTGCTTTAAATATTGAGATATTCTAGCCCACAACATAACGTTCTTTTGTCTACGTCATTTTTCTTTTTCACTTACAACTCTCTATCGTTTCATATATATTTTTAGATGAAGTGGTAGCAACGCCGCCTGTCGTGATGACTGAACAGACTTTTTTTGTGAACTGAATTATATTATACATTATTCAATAGCTTCTAGAAAAACTTACTCATTTCTTTAATTTATAGTAAAATTTGATACATTTTTTATTAATTTTTTTCGTTACATATGTATCTCAAACAGCTTTCCTCCTTTTGAAATTCACATTAAGTGGTTAGTTAGGATTAATTTTACTTTTTAAAATTAAATTTTAAGTTTTGATTATACGCATCAAATGTGATAAATACATATAAAATGACATAGATTTAAAGAATTTATAACACTTTCGTATGACAATCAACTACTTGTAACAAAATCGGTTGAATGGAGAGAGAAAAAGAAATGAATTAAATGGTGGATTTTTATTTACTAGAAACTAAAACTGAAATTTTTTAAATGAAATGATTTAATTAATTTACATTGCAATAAGTGTAAAACTGGCATAAATTCTCACCAAAAATTCTTTAAAAATCATTCGTTACTTTTCCCTTTCGGAGCTACAGAAGTATTGATCAAGTGACAGAGACAGAAATATATAATAAGATAAATTTCTTAATAAAAGTATTTAATCCTTATACCAAAGTGCTTCGAACAGTTAAATGCTTAGGACAGATGGCAAAACGTCCGAATTAATACAATGTATATACGTAAGTAATAAATTTCACATTCTAACTTATAAATCTGAAAAATTGAAAGTAAATTTTATTTTGGAAATTTAAATTTTTATTCATAACCCTGTCAATCAATATTCTCCGTTTGATTAAAAATAACCAGGCATTAAATATTTTTTGACATTCTAATTTAGCTGAAACTGAAAATCAAAGAAAATGTCATGATATCACCAAAATATTAATATATTTACTAAATAGCAAGGCGTGGATCTTTTTCGGGTTTCCTCTTAATTTTGAGTATTACAAACTGTTACTTTTCCCAGGAATTTAAGTTCTTTATTAATAAAAACAAAATCTAATAAATCTGTAAAAAAAGAATGCATATTTTTACTTTTTGGAAACATGATATGATTATATTTAGTTATTTATTATAGCTTCGTAAGTGAGCAAGTGAGTGACAGTGAGGCCTTATAGCAGAAGAGCTAAACCTTGCTAAGTGGCACCAGAAAATTATTTAAAATATGATTAAAATTTTTAAAATTATATTGATGTATAAGGTATAGTATAAAATGTCTGGAATAAAATCTTAAATAGAATATAAAAAACCAATTTCAAAAAAATATTTGAACAAGTTGCAGAATGTTGGTTTCACCCCATCAATAACTTCAAAAAATATAACTTAGGTTTAGCTTATGACTCCGGTAGCCTATGGTCATGGTCACTGATTCCCTGACGGTGTTATTTTCGTTGAGTCGTGAGTTCGAAATCTGATAGCACTAAAGACTCTCGTGTTCGAGATCTGATGCACGTAAAATCTGGTCGAGGTCCTAAATATTCCCATTGGCATGGGGTGGAAGTTTGGAGAGGGAGGTGCCAACTCAGGTGTTGTCCTCATCACTTGATTGAGGTTCAAAATTATGAGGTCAGTTGCCAATAGACTTTGTGTTGCTTCGCAGTGCGACTTTAATAAACAATAACATATCCTCTTTGATTTAACTTATTTGCAAAAAGCAGTTTTCTGGACGAGTTATGATTAGAAAATTGCATTAATATTGCAACGCTTTTCATGTTTTTTTATTTTATAAGTAAACAATTTCTTCTAATTCCTCACCATTCAAAATATATACGTTTCTTGTATAAATATGTTACCCTTGTTTATAAAATGGTTTTCTTTATATACTATCCTCTTCTATAATGCATTAATTTCCAAATGTCTTAAACATTATTTTACTATGAGCTAATGGCAAATTTCAAAATTTATTTGAAATTAACCTTGATAAGATGTATTACACTTATTAATATATGTGCATAATAATCATATTAACAGTTGTAGCTACTTGACTAAGCTTAGCATTAAACCAACTTTATACATTAGTTTGAGTTATTGCTGTTTACGAGCTTTCGATTCATAACTAGATTTTTATCATAGTTAGACTGCACAAACTTGTGTAATCATAGACTGGATTTGTTTATCTAGTGAAACATCAGATTAACACCCCAGCTGAACACGTTGCCTGATGAAGAAAAATGGAACAATGGGTGAGAGTTGAAGTTGTATGTATTCTACCAATGGGTGGTCCTAAAGATGCTAGTAGACACAAGTTATGTTTTTTCAGAGTTCAATGGTGGTCAAAGCACTGGATTCTGTTATATATAAGTCTCCCTAGAGGGAGACTAATATATAACAGAACTTCATTATATAAGTTAATGAAATGGGTGTGACATAGCAGTCCAACAACTGGTTCCCATCAATATAGATATCATGGTGCGCAGTATATAGATTAGGAATACGCTTAAAAGATCATGTCATGCTTCTTATAGTTTAGTAATTTCATGTCAGCGCTTAATGCATAATTGTATCTGTAGATATTTGAGTTGTATACGTGAAGGTATATTGTTTAATCACATGTTTTTGTTGTTTTTGCCTACTGTAATATAGTGTTTTATACTTACTTCTGTAAGCCCTGTGTGATACTTAGTGGTAAACAGGGACGTTGTTTGTTATTCAATAAAAAAAAAAAAAAAAAAAAAAATACGTGAAGGTATGAAAGCAATAGACTATTGTATAAAGAATCCATGCCATTATAGACGATGTCACTCCATTTATGTGCGTGCTTGTTGGTGTGCCACAAATTTTAGTTTTTGATATAAGCAGACTCATGCTTTGTTAATATTTTATGGATGCGATAATTGGAACAAGACACTTTGTAACATGGTCTGTTCTCGATTTATTTCTCTTCAACAAATATCTGGGATTTCTTTCTGTTTTTGTATATAAGTTCCAAGTTTATTCCCAATCAATTGGAATGAGATGCAAATTAAGTAAACTTCAGAAGTGGAGTGAATAGGTATAATCAAGTCGTATAAAAGTGACAAAGAATTGATTTGAAGGAATAGAGGTAATAGGAAGAATTTTAGTGTGATGTGCCCGGAAATATTCTGAGGTGTACAAAAGATTTGGTGAGATTAGGGCTCAACATTGTCAGAAAAAGTGTAAGAAGTACTTTGATAGGCTCGAGGAAAGGATATTAACCGCGGAGAGCATCCTCCTTATTTGAGGAGTAAATAAAGATATTTTGGATGTAACTGACTATTTTGATTGATTTGTCTGTGATGAACTTAAGTTGAGATTAAGACATCGTGACTAGAATAACATTTAAAATGACAGACGAGACGGGTAATAAGTTGCCGTTACAAGCTATTTTTTACGTAGTTGATGCATTAGGGACTTTGTAATCCTTCAATTTTTTCTATTTTTTCCAACTGGTCACGTCAATTTTAAATTTGCATCAAAATGATTAAATTTCAGCTAGAATGAGCAATAATTTTCAGCAAATAATCAGGGCTTGATGTCTGCTACAATTATTGTGTGTGAGAGAGATCGGATTTAGTTTGAATATCGCAGTTTTTCAGGAATATCTATGTCAAACAGCTCTAAAGAGTAAGACCCCATTATCGAAAAACCTTGTCTAAAGTTCCCTCTTAAATGTTCTCTTTACTTTTTAAAATTTTTTTAAATGTGAGGGTCATAAGTTCCCCTGCCTTTTGTATGCTATGAGCTAAAAATCATTTGTAGCTTTGTCAAGCTACAAGAAACATCCAATTTTAAGTCTACTGGATACTTCTATCAACATATTATAAATTTAAAGGACGACACATTTTATACACCATACTTACTCTTTAAAGAATATCCAACGAATATATAATAATTATTTTAAGATATTTTGAAAATTCTTATTTCCCCATTATTATCCATTAAATTTATTTTTGCAGGTATATTATTTAATGGGATTCAGTTCAAACAAGAATAATGCTCAAATGATTTACACGCCTACGTATTTCACAAAATCATATAATTTATGGAAAAATTATTCCTTATTTATTTAAATATATTCTTGAAATATATAGGTAATAAAATCAGCTCATTGTTCATGTGTTTCAATTTATATCTAAACAAAAATCATGATTAGCCATATATGCCTCATGCGTACATCCCTCACCAAAAAAATCCAGAAAAGCTACATTCTTCCAACTAATTTCAGGATACAAAGATAAACAAACTGGAACAATTTATTATGAGTTTTTAATTTTAGTTCCTTTGTCATTTATTTGCAATAATTTTATAGCAATTAAATGCTCACAATTTTCCTATTTTTCTAACACATATGTACTTCTCTGTTTTGCCAAAGCATGCAAAACATTCGAACTCTTATCCCTATTTGCTTTGCAGCTAACATTTTTGGCATTTTCTCCCTTATGAATAGAAATCCAGAATCATCAACCAACGTCATACCTAAGAATAAAGAATTCGATTGAAGCCAGATATCACAATAAAGAAGAAATAAATTTAAATCTTGTAAATTCTAATTAACATCCGTTTAATTGGCATAAAAATTGGCTTGAGCTCTAACAATTTCGCCTTTTGCAAACGATTTTCCCAAAGGTAAACAAAAGCCAAACAGTCGTGAAGCACAACAAAGCTACAATATGAATAAGCATTCGAGGATCGTTTGCATTTTACGTGAAAATAACTTTGGAAATGAAGCTCGGCTGGATTAAAAAAAAAAACTCTTTTTGCTTCCCAAGGTCGTTTTGTTTGCAAGCTCTGCAAACAGTGAAATTGAATACGACGATTCTCAAATTGGGAGAATACAACTAATAACTGGATTTGATGGAGAAAGCTGCTTCAATATTTTACTCTAATGAAAAGCTAGTAAGAGACATAGATCAAGATGGAAAGAAGATTCAGTGATGATGAAAAGCTAATTTTTTTAATGAATAATTAAGCATAAAATTCGAGAGCAAACAAGGTTTCTGATTTTTCAAAACGCTGGAGGGATTATTTTGGAAAAGTTATACTCAGTTTTCAAAATTTCGTGGTTTTTTTTTTCAAAATTTCATTTTTTTTTTTTTCCAAATTTGAATTCGTTGGGAAAATGCTTATTTTTTTTCTCATTTTTTTTTTGAAATTACTTTGTGTCGTTTCTCTATTTCTTTTTCGTCTGCCATCTTAAACATTAGTCTATTCAAAATTCCAAAGTTTTCAACTTAATTCCAAGCACAGATAAAATAATTAAAATAGTCATGTAAAAAGTTCAAGAATTTAGTCAATTATTTTTCGAAACCTTATTTATAGTTTCTCTAAAAAGGGGAATGCTCTTTATCAGTTCACTCTCCCTCCACACGTTAGTAACAACGCTTATAAAATATCAAAGTTTAGTCTTACCCGGGTCTTTGGATCCCAATCGAGTTAATCCATAATGGAGTAACTTCGACCACACAGTAAGGGGTCCTAGTCCTTATAGATCACACAGACACACAAGTAACTCCAGCTCACTATTCAGAGCCTTTATGATCTTGTTAAATTTCTAATACCGTAATCTTCTTCATACCACAATCTTTATAATACCTCCCCTTTTTTCTATTTATATTCAATTATCTACCTCTTTTATACGACTTGATTATATCTATTAACTACATTTTTAAAGTATGGCTGATTTGTGTAGCCACGTTTTGTTTGGTTGGAAAGGAGATGGAAACTTAAAAAAATCATAAATAATTCCCAAATGTTAGTTAAGTGAAGTTTCGTGAGTAGCCTTTCTCTTTTTCTTTTCGCGCTTCTTTTTCATTATTTATACAAATTATGAGAGTTTTGAAGCGGATATATTCAGGACTTTTCTATTAAAAATTATGTTTCCTCAATTCTTTTGATGAAATAACATTTCCATTGTTTTTGTGTTTCAGTCCACTCTATTGATTTTTATCCTCTAGGTTTCATTATAAAAGTCTGCTTTACTTAAAATTTCTTTTTTTTAAAATAATTTTAACATAAATTATGTGTTAGAAGCAAATATCATTATTTTAGTACTGAGATTAATTTATACAATAAAGAACTCGAAAAAATTATTGAAGTTGCAACACCAATTCCCGTAACATTGACTCGGTAAACTAATATAATTTCTCACATGCTTAGTATTATCTCTTCAATAGACTTTATCATAACATTTTATAAATGAAAATTTTAGCCGATATATTTTGTTCGTTAGTGTATAAAACGCTTAATTTATCCTTTTTTTAGATGTTTCATTCCTAATTGCTATACAAAAACATTCCTTGCTATTTGAATTCATTAAAAATCAGTACATTAATTTGAATATTTTAAGTTTTACCAAAATAAACATAACGTACTGTTTTTAGAAAAACTCACACGTACTCTGTGTAATATCAAAAATATTCGAATACTTATCAATGTAATTTTGGCTTTTTTTGCTAATTAACTTGTTCTTTTAAATATCTATATTGGTTTTAACAGTCAACTAAGCATCTGTTATACATTTTGAATTTTAATCTGAGATATTAGGTTTTCTGGTATCTTTAACAGACCTTGAGAAAATCTTAAGCGCTAGCTTTTTGATGCTTTTCCCCTCGTGAATGTCTGGAATAGTTAATTAACCTTAGCAAGAAAAGCGACTTGAGAGACGACAGTTTTTTTTCTTTCTTTAACATTAACTATTGTCAAGGTAAACGAGAAACTGAAGTACTGGTATTTAACACATATTTTCACATAAAAAACTAAAAGAGTTAGCATATTTTTACTAAGTCTGGATCAAGTTAAGATGCTAGAAGGCGATAAATGTGTAAAAATATCCTAGACAATGACAAAGATTCTACATTATTATTAAGGAGGGATTAATATATTTTAAAAATGAAATACATTGCAAACAGATTTTATGAGCTTTAGCTGATGAGAACAACCAGTAAAAGATAAAAATTAATTTCAGTGTTACAGATTTAGAATTATTGGTCACAATATTAAGCAGTCAAATTCATTTTAAGTAATTTAATAATTCAAACTCACACTACCAAAGTGTTTTGGTATAAAATAACTCTGCCACGGCTATAAATTATCTCCTCACAGCTATAAAACTATTACGAAGTCGCTCAAGATGAAATAAATATGTACGAATAGGTTTTTCACAGGTGGAAAAAAAAAGTTTCGAGGAGAAAAAAAAAATTTCTCGGCTTTTTAGAACATAACACGCATAGAAACATTTTATTTCCTAATTAAGTCTCGTCAGTTGTATAATTTGTCGGTGTGGACCATGATTCTCAGAGAGTGATATTTCGTGACTATTTTCTGGAACTGAGAGGCCTGAAGAGTGATTTAAAAAATGTACAGGTGTTAAAACAATTGGATCGCTGGTGAGGAACAGATTGGACCTCACAGGAAACGATGGTCGATTCTTTCAGGCGGAACTTCAAGTAGGTTCTCTGGAGAAATTAACATAGTTTCATTCTATTAATGAGATCTAGATTCGCAAGATCAAATTACATTAGGAGATTTTTCAGTCTCTGATTCAGCTGGCGAAAAAGTAAGGCTCTGATTTTGCTATATTCGGAGAGTGGGTGTATTATTTAGTTGAGCCTAAAATAACCATAAAATACTATTTCTGAGTAATAGGTTCTTGAATACTATTAATGGATGTGTACTTTCTTTAAAAGAAAAGTAATCTGAAGTTTCATGGATTCGTTCACTCGTTAACTTGATAAATACAATCATATATCTATATTTCACGCATCTATATATCGACAGTCTATATATCGAGCTCTTTTCAAGATCCTTGATTTTTCCCTTTAAAATCAGTTTATGCATATTGAACAATATTTCTATAAATCGAACATTTTTAAAATTTAAGTAATTTTTACAAAACAAAGAGAACTTATTTGAGAATGATTACCCACTGATCAAGACATATTGGGTGAATGGTTTCATCAAGATGAACCCAAAGGTGATGATGACAATGAAGATGAATTAATTGAAAAATCACCAAGAAAGAAAAGTAATGGAAGCATTCCAAACTTTCCGCTTCGGCTTGAAATTTATTCCTAATATTCATAAAGAAATTTTTACCACTACGATTAAAAGTGAGCAGTAATTTGAAATGTCTTCAGGAAAAAATTCTGTTCAAAAAGACTTCGAGAACCATTTAGTACAAAAATTGGTAAATGCTTCTTTTCGGTTTCTGTATATAAACATTTAATTTTCGCTACATTTTTAACATATTTGTAAATTAAATACATATTTGTACATTTTTTAAAATTAAACTCCTTTTATAGTTTAATATTTTAAATCTTCTTTATGCCTAAAAATAAACTATATTCGATTGCTTTCAGAAAGAAAATGATGAAAATGTTTTCAACATGTATTTTTGTACATCAACATTTCTGTACTTAGAACTCTAACTTTTTTTCCACAGGACTTCGATATATAGAAATTTGACTGTATTTTATAGGAACTTTAAATTTATTTTAGAAATAAAACAGTATAAAAACGCGTGATAGTAAAAATATAGTTAAAATGAGTTAATATCTTTTCACTCATACTTATATAGGTTTCATTTTCAATAATGACCCACACTCTCACACACACACCACGATAACAGGGTGGGGGATGGGGGAAATCTTTGGTATGAAACTTCCTTACTTTTCTTTAGCAATCCTCCCTGTGCAACAAATCACTACATATTTCAGTTTTAAAGTTTCCAAAAATTTCTCATTATTTAAGAAATATATATTTTCTCTATGAAACATTGACATTTTGAATACGTAAGGTAGATGTTTTCATCATAAGAGTATATCAAAGAGAAAAGAAATGAATTTTCTTTACGATCCTCTCGAAATTTTTATTTTGCTTAACTTGTGTGTATGTTCTCTGAAAGAAAATATAAATGTATGTTAATTTTAATTAATTTTAAAAACATTTATTTTGCTATTTATCATTTCGTTTTGGATTGATGCATTTAATATATTTGAAATTATTCTATTAATCGATGATGAAAAATCCATTTTCCATATAATTGCCTTGCATCTGGATTGATTTTTCGAGGATATCCATGAAAATATTTTTGTAATATGAAATACTATGCATTATAAAAAATAAAGTTAATAACACTTGTATTAAAATTGTCTGTTATAAATATATATTTATATACAAAGCGGAATAACTGTTTCTCATAAATACTATAATTCAAAACTTTTTCTTTTTTCATGAAGTTCTCGATATAATATTTTCTGGGGAATCTCTCATTTCCAGAAATTTTTTCTTAAGATAAGACCTTCAAAGAAATATAGGTCATATGGTAATTATTAAACTAGACATTTTAAAATAAAAAAAAAATTGAATATCCTAGATAATTAAATGTAATCTATGTCATAAAATAGGTAAATAAAATTAGAGTAATAAGATTTATTACTGTAATTAGAGTAAGACCTTTGATTTGTCTCACATGAAAAACAAAATACGCAAAAAATATTAGAAATGTTTCAATTATTATTATTATTATTATTATTGTGTGTATATATATATATATATATATATATATATATATATATATATATATATATATATATATATATATATATATATATATATATATATATATATATATATATATTACTATATATATATATATATATATATATATATATATATATATATATATATATAAGAATTGAACAATTTATCACTTGATATATAACCATCATTTTCTAGTAGAATATATCATATGGAATATAAAAGGAAAACAAAAATGGATAATAAGTAGTTTTTTCCGAAGATTAATTACAAGTTTATGATTGCGTCTGGGCAAGTTTCACATCAAATGGTTTTGTTCAGAATTTAAGGTTTATGAACTCTTCGAGATGTTGGACAAAGCTGACCCACAGATTTTTTTTTGTCATAGAAGCATTTTTGACTTATATTGGCCAAATAAAGGGATCACATTTTCAGATCTTATCTGAATTTACCAATTTCAGCTAAGCTGTATATAACTTAAGGCATCACTCTACTTTTGTTAAATAGGTACAATACTGTACTATTGGCCTGATAAATCAGAGATTGTGTGTAAGAGAGATTTCTTATTTTATGATGATTCAATTACAAAGTGAATTCCAACATCTGATTGGGGGGCGGGGGAGCAATATGTTATTTTATTTGTCAGATACTAAACCATCGACTTCTAATGATAACGGTAGTTTAAAAAAAAATAGTTTTAGTAAGCTATGGTGATAAATTTAGTGTACTGCCTTATCAGTCTTGAGATTCTAATCTTTTCCAAATTTGTTGTTGAAAATAAAGAATGTTGCACAAAAAATGAGTTTGTTCTTGAGAATAATACTGTTCTGTACGCGAATTTTTGTGTAATAGAAATTGCCTCTTTATAAAACAATGTACAAGAAAAGGAATTTTGTTTGCGATGGCCAGTCGAAAAAGTGGAGAATACTATGAAAAAAGGTTATCTAGACTTGAAAGGAAACTTTAATTCATCTTCTTCAGGTTTTTTCAGAGACGAGATAAGAAAGGCTGTTTCGTTTAGTCTTAGGATAATGCCAAACATATTTTCGAAAACAATTATGAGTTAAAATTTTTTTAGATCAAGCTTTTAAAATGGACTATTAGCTATAAAAATAATTTTTTAAAGTGCCAAATAATAAGTAATTTATAAAAGCTTGAGGCACTTAATTAAGATATCTAGATAATTACCGACAAATTAAGTTCCATATCTACATGCTTATACGTGATATCAAAAGAAATATTAACGTCTCATGCTGTTATAAATTATATATTATTTTACATTAAAATCATTTTTATTCCTTTTAGTCCATCTTTAAATAAAAGCTTCATTTTAAATTGTTTTTTACTTACATAATTTAATTCTTTTTAGTCTGGAAATTTAAGTCTGAAACGCTTTTGCGCATCATGGTGAGTTTCATCATGCAGATGCCATGGATATTTATTGAAAATATCTGGTTACCTGGACATTTTTTTCAGAAATAAAGTATTTCCAAATAAGTATTTGTTTGGCTCATGATGAATGTTAGTATAACATATTTCGGGGAACGTAAGGATTAAGCATTATAAAATATTTCATTATGTGTCTTTTTCTCTATTACCTTTTTAATAAATAATATTTACACTTACTTTATCGAAATTGACGATTTACTGAAAAAAAAGCTTCATTATATTTTATAGTACACTGAAAGAACTGAAGAAACAATAACATAAAAAGCCCTTCTTGTTGCAGTCTCATATGAGATCATACATATTCTTTAAGTCCTTTTTTTTTTTTAGCGTATAAGAAGTCATTTCATAAATCAGTTCAGCACTTATAACAAAGTAGGTAGCACTGGTAGTCATCAACCCAGAACATTTTAGCAAATCTATTTCAAAATGCAAGCGTTGCTATTAAAAGTGTTTGAAGATAGCGAACGCAGCACAGTTGAAGAATGATGCGAAAAAAGAAAAGAAGAAAAGGGGATAAAAGGAAAAAAAAAAAAAAAAGCTATTCAATTGAAGCAAAAAAGACTTCTTTGTAGTGAGGGCATTTTGAAAGGCGATTAGCTTTCTTGCCCTTCGGCATGGTAAAAAAAAACGTGCCTTTCTTTCTTACAACCTTATGCAACCCTTTCTTACAGCGGGAGAATGAGAAAGAATAGCCACACAGAACACAAAGAAGACGAATAACTTGCAAAGGGGGTTTCGAAAGAAAGGAACAGGTTTTTGTTATAGGTCACTATCCAGTTGAACTTCAAGAAACGCAAATTCACTTTTAAATTTTCAATTTAATGACATCCGTGTGTATTTTTAATTAAAATACTGAATTGTTTTAACTAATTCAATTCATTCCAAACAATAAGCAACATCCAAATTATTCTGCAACTTTCTCACGGTAGCTATAATTTTGGAAATTATCTCTTGAAGACAACTATTAAAGGACACAGTTCATTAACTTCGTTTGTTTTTCACAATTTTTCTTTTAAAACGGATTTTGGAAGTGCGTCACCTGACCTTAATTTCGAATGTGTGTAATTACATAGAAATTTAAAATCACGAATGTATTTTAAAAGTGAAAAATGCTTTAAGCCTTATGCTGAATATGTTAATGGGAAAACTGGTTTTTATGGGATATGTCTATGTTTTTTCATTATGAGAAAAATTAAGTATTGTAATATATATTAAAAAAAGAATTGGAGGAAAAAGAAACGCTTGATAAACATCTAACTGCAAATTAAATTTTGGAATTAAGAATTTTAAGATTTATTTTGACACATCTCATACTGCTCATTCTGGTATACATATCAAAATTAGTCAGTACTCTGTTAGGTCCGGTGAAGTCTTCTTGTTAATATTTGAAAGAAAGGAAAACTTTCTACGTGTTTGAAAATTAAAACAGTAATATAAAATTAAACAGCATTAAATGTTTTTAATTCTTTAAAATTCAACAGTTTCATTATTTTTTTTATGTGATGATAAATCTTTATTTAAAATAGAATAATGTTTAATTTTATTGTTAATGAGAATAAATACGTTTAATTGATATAAATGCCTCAAAATTTGGCAAAAATGGTAATATCTGAGTAGACACATTTTAGATTTATTTACGCGAAAATTAACTTTTTCATGGAATTTAAATATCTTAAATTTTATTTTATTTCAGATTTTTTATCAATTGTTAATAACTACCCAGCTCAGTTTTATCATTTACCCAGATATTTGCGGTATTTGAAAATTATTGATGAAAGTTTGTTGCTTTAAAGTGGGTCCAAGGAAAGTATATAACTGCCATCTGGATTACTTATTCTTTCAGTTCGTCTTCATTTTGATAAAGTGAGCCCTTCTTCACCTGTTTATAAATATTATTATTGAAAAATATAAAATTTTCTTCTAAGACTGACATAACCTAGTAATTAAATTTTTCACTTGAAATAACCTTATAAATATTCATTTCCTTATGAATCTCTTTTAGGACTTTAATAAAATTCTGTATGTCAATAAAATTATAATGATCTTCAAAATCATAGCTACAATTAGCATAAACCTGTTTATTATTAATGTATTCGACTATTTTTTTCATCATGGCAGTATTTTCCAACTTATTTATAATATTTTGTGAAACCTTTTTGTAATTTTTTTTACCATTCAGAGTAATATAAGTATTCAAACCATTAGTTACTGTTTTAAATATTATTGGTTTTTATGAAATTTTGGGGTTAAATTTTTTTTGGAAATTTAACATTATTAATATTGACACCAGTTTTCTAAAATGCTATATTTCTATAAGAAATTTCGTTCTGACTATTGTTTACAACTCTAAATTAATTTTTATTCTGAAATTGCTTATTTTTCAAGGAATTATTTGAAGAGTTTAGCCGATCAGTGGGTTTCTAGAAACGGAGGAGAGGGAGGAGGCGGGGTAAAGTGGAATAATGCCTATTGGGTAGTGGACCAGAGTGATTGATTCCTAGAAACGATGAGGCGGTGAAAGAGCTGGATTTGATACTGACGTTTAGGAATGTTGCCTTTCGGGATCCTAATACGTATGTATCCAATTACCTTTGGAAAACTGGGAAAAAATATGAGGAAGGGAAATCTCATTTCTCTATAAGCGGGCTTTCATTTTCTCAGGAATTCACTATTAGTGTTTAAAAGTGACAACAGCTAAATAGGAGTTCAGTTGGGACCAGTGAAATAATTAACAGTAACTGAGAATTCACAATATATCATGGGTTTACTAAAATCGAGATTTCATTATATCCCAGATTCACTTTAACGAGGTTGACTGTAATTTAATCTTACTGTATTGTTTCTATTTAACATAAGTAAATTAGAAATAGATTCTTATTTAACAAAACACACATTTTACACATATGCTAACAGCACCAAGCTATATTTCTTAGGGCATATACAAATTCAAAGTGAGTAGTGGTAGTGGGCTTGTTATATTATAATTGTGTTTTAATTTCATATATATTAAGTTAATATTATATCCGCCATATATAAGAATTTTAATTCTGTTATAGACAGCTATGACAACTACTGTTAAGACAAAAATAAATATCTGAGTTCGTTAAACACTGATTGAGCAGAAACCTGTTATAAAGGGCTATTATAATATGCTATTAAAATAGATTAACTAATAACAGGACTATTGATCTGCTGCTTTTAGTATTAAAAAAAAACCCTCAAAAATTTCCTAAGCTCATTATATTTATTAAAATTAAATCACCCAGAAACAAGATGCATGAACCGGATGTTTCAATACTGCTTCGAAAACTTTCTCATCTTGATTAAAAATAATAAAACAAAGCATAGGAAATCCAACGGATGGATTTACAACGTGAAAGTAAATGAGATTCGGGGTCAGCAGTTTCGCCTTCATTTCTAGTTGGGTCAAAGCTTAGGTAAACAGAATATTCAGAATTAAAATATAGAAATCTCAACCCCCTTCTAAATCTTTCTCTCACGCTTGTTCTTTCCGCCATTAGAGAGAATAAAGAAAGAAGACGGAGGGGGAAAAAATCGGCGATAACTAACATGCAATGGTACCCGTTATAACAGAAAATATTCATTAAGACGAAATACTGTGAATTACGAATATGTTAGAAAATGAAGTCGCATCTGCTGAAATTCGAAAATTCAAACCACGATCTTCAGAAATAAAGGGAATAATGGACGGAGAAAATAAAAAAAAAAGAAGGAAAGGAACAAGTAACTTCGGTTATTTTTTTTATAATACTTCGGAGACTAGTATTAAAATTTACAACCATAGGAAAGCAAGTAAGTTTATTAATAAATACTCGTTTATCATTTTAAATTAATCAAAATGTTTTGTTATTCTTTATTAGAAATCCAGTATTTTTGAAGGGAAATATAAACAATTATATACATTGAAAACGTTGAAATTCAATTTACTCTTAAGTTAAAATTGTCGGAAATAAGTAAAAAATATGTATTTAAGGAGATTTGCAAAAGGCGTAAAAATTGTTGATGAAATTGAAAAAAAAAAAAAAAAAAAAAAAAACATTATTTCGGGTAAATTTTCGAGGCGATTAATTAAGAAAATAAATAAAAAAGCTTTATTTTCTCTGTTAATTACAAAAATGGAATTTTAAATTTTCTTTTTGGTAACTATGAATTAAAAAATATTCTATTTAAACAATAAAAATATTTATAAACTTTATTAATAAAGGTTATTAAGCTCTTTCAAGCAGATGGAAGATTGGACTTTAAAGGTAACTTAAAAAAAAACACCGTGGCCTACGTTTAGTGCTCAGTTATGAGAGGTAAGTGAGGATATATATTATAAAGTTATCAATTTCTTTTATCTCTTAAAATAACCGTTCACTGATTCCATTACAGTAAAAAAAGATTGTGATTATTATTATTATAGTAACTATTAGTATTATTATTAAAAGCCTTTTTTCGTCAGAGAGTTTTAAAGAAGATCAAAAGAACTGCCAGGAAGTTCCTGTGTTTAACAAAAGTTTCCATGCGGATGTAACAGAGTGTATCAGTGATTACTCAAAGCATGGTATTTTGCATTTTTTTAAAACTCTTTGTACGTTAGTTTTCAGTGACCGCTCCCCCCAATTTGAAGAGTATGGCTACGTTAAGTACTTGAAACATTCCCGTAGGCAGTGTCTGTTTCCTGTCCAGTCAAGCGGTCTGCTATGATTGGCCGTTGAGCAATTGTATGTATTCGCAATCACACAGATGCTGTGCTTCCAACTTACAGTTGAAAACTACCCTCCCCTTGAAGGAAAAAGGGAAAAAACTAATAGAATAAAAAATGAAACAGAACGGAAACAGTTAATGGGAAACAAACAATCTGAAAATAACTAAAAGAGAAAAAGAAAGAAAACACAATAGTTGGAAGACTGAAGAATAATGAAGTTTGGGCTGATGAGAACTATTCAATCAGCTGTTTTTCTACAAGCAGAACTAACATAACAAGACGCACATCTCATTTTGGCAATGCATGTTAGATAATAATCTTACAATAAAGGATTAGCATAGCAGAACTTTGATGAGTTTGATGAGACAGTGTGTGCTTAAGAACATTGAGGGGATATAGCCACTTAGTTTACTTTTGAAATATAGGACAACTCATGTCAAATAGTATTTGTATAATGAAAATTATACTAGTATTCTTAAAGATAAGTTTTTAGTTAAAGTTCATGTATTATGGAAAATTTAGATACGTTAGGCTCTGTACTAAAGTATTTAATAAAAATATTAGAGAATCATAAAACAAACAGAAACGCATTGCTATCCCAATTTTTTTAATCGTTTGTACAGTTTGATTTTATGGTCTACTTTTGATTCTCAGAAATCAAAGATTATTATTCTCTGATTATATTCAGTATTTATAACTTAAGCATCGAAAAAGCTGTACATTAAATAATAGATAGATATTTATATATATTTAAAAAAAAAGTTATAATTATTACAGTCCTATCAATATTTAAACTGAGTATATTACCGATAATGTAGTTAAAAGTTTTGAAACGACACAAAAAAGTCATATTATTTTATTACTCATTTGATTCTATAGTTGATTTTTCTCAAGTAAATTTTTTAATTTCTTTGTTTGAACTACTCAATATCTTTTAGACAAAATTCAGCTAAAAATATCTTATATATTTTGAGAAATTATTGTGGGCTTATAATATTTTACTAATGCTGATACAAACATGAAATTAGCTGGTGAATATAAATAAGTAATAAATGACTACTTTTCAAATTGTTAAAGTCTCAAAAATACGTTCAAAGAAAAAAAAAATTGAATTTAAAATACGCTCAATGAGAAAATTTTGAAACTCAGTGTACAACGAAAGGAGTGTTAAAAATATTTACAAGATTTACTGCCTTTATATATAATTGTTATGTCATATTTATTTTTAAACTTCGAACCTATCGTTTTTTTTTTTTTTTTTTGTATGTAAGTGAATTGAGAGTTTTTTCGATGGACATAAGTTATTAATATGAAGAGTTCAACTTTGTTGTTTATATTTTATAAGTTTTTGCATGTATTTCGGTATATTCCACACATATTAATTAAAAAAATAAATAAAAAACCTATTTGAACCAAGAGCTCATTAAATTTTTTTCAAATAACATCTGTATTTATTTAAGTAATAATGAATTCTATATATGTTTATTGTACTTAATTCATGTTTATTTTGTATGATATACCTATATATTTATCTATTACCAAATTCTTTATTTTCTGTCTTACCTTTTTCTATGAACGTTATAGATAGTAAAATAAAAACAAGAGATTGACAAACAAAATTCAACATGAAATGTAGCTATAAAAGTAACGGAATTTTTCAAAATTTGTACATGTTTCTGTAGATGGAAAAAAGCAATATTCAATTTTGTTGTTGCATTGCTTAATGTAGACACACACACACACACACACACACACACATTTGTGTAATAATCATAAACCTTTGCTCATTTATCATTTCTTACGCTGTGTATCTATCAAAAAACTGCATTCTTTCCAAACATCAACAGCAAGAAAGAGAAAGATAACGAATCTTTTCAGCGAAGGATAAAATAAGCCAAAGCGAGTGCGAGTAAAAAATTTCACTTTCAAATGATGCTCTTACTCAACCCTCTTTTGTACAGCAAAAAAAAAGTCAATTCTTTCTGTGAAGAAAAAAAAGTTAAGTTTTCATTGTTTCGGTAACCGTGATATCAAGTTTTTTGGCAATTCTCCAAAGTTAATTTCCTGTATAAGCGGTATGACCAATTTCGTATTCTTAAAAGGTGGGGAGGGGGGAGAGAAGAAAGAAAAAAAGGCAAAAGATTCACGCTCAGCCAGCGTACTGGTAAAATATATAGTTCTTGTATGTAAATCCAAGAAAGTTACAGCTCAAAATTCGTATCAAAGGAGTTTTCGGCCTTGTGATTATATATACATTAAAAAAAAATGCACGTCACAAGTAGTTTAGTATAAAACTACAGGGCTCTTGATAGAAAAAGAGAATTGTAGAATTATACTCACATGAAAAAGACAATATACCATAAAAGTGAAATGCAAGCATCGGAAGTATTGCCTTGGAGAGACAATTTCTTTCGTTTTCTTGAGAGGTTGCAGGGTTTCGAAATATCTGAATTGTTTGTTTCAATTTGAATTAATATCAAGAGCAAAAATTTTGAATTGGTGATATTGGGTTATTAAAATATTCCACATTTCTACATTGGTTATTTTATGAAATAATTTCATAGGGTTTCAATATCCCTTGTTAAATAGGGTTCCTTAATGATTTAAATGCGATCAAAATAATAGATTTTTAAACTGCGTTAACTTATACGGATCAAAGTCAGTTGTTCATGGGGGGAAAAAAGTTAAGAAAAATTGAGAACCTGATGCTGCTAATAGTTTTGAATTATTTAAGACTTTCTTGAATCTTCTAGGGATATAATACTAGGTGTGGATATTAAATAACGAGACTGACGCGTCTTCAGAAGAAATACTCATACTCAAAACGCTAGCGACTGACAACTGTTTAGCGTGAAGCCTTCTCTTTTGAATGCAGTGTCTTTCGCTTCTGTAAAAAAATTCGTACATTCGTAGCTTTCTTTCACATCAGTTACTTTTTTTTTATTGTTATTGCACCTGAATATTGATAAGCGAGCATCGAATTGTTGTGAATTTTCACATGCAACTTGGAAAAACGCTTCTGAAACTTATAATTTATTTAAAGAAGTGTATGGCAATGAGTATTTATAGCATGCCCATGTTTTCATTGGCTTAAGCATTTTAAAGATATCAGGGGAGATGTTGAAGATGCCAGGTCACTCTTCCACGTCAAAATTGGATGACAATATAAAAAAAAAAAAAAAATCAGTAATCTGGTTCGATCTGACCATCGGTTAAGTATTCGTGTGATTACTGAGACTCTAAGAATTGACAAAGTTTCCGTTCGGCAAATTTTACAATACAATTTTAACATGCAAAAGGTGTGTGCGAAAATGGTGCCTAAAATTCTCACGTTTGAACAACAAGAAGCTTGCAAAAGTGTTTATACTGACACTTTGAATGCTATTGAAAATGACCCAAATTTATTGGAAAGGATCGGATGTGTGACAGATTGTTATTTTTACTTATGATCCTTAAGCGAATCGCTAATACATACACTGGAAGAGCCCATATTCACTGAGACCGAAAAAAGCTTGAATGATCAAATCAAAATTCAAACCAATGATGATAGTTTTTTTTTTCAACATTCCCGCACACACATGTACACACATGGGATTGTGTACCTTCAGTGGGTTCCTGAAGGTCAAACTATTAATCAACATTTCTACCTTCAAGTTCTTGCTGAAAACCGTGAAATAATAAGGAAAATACGTTTCGAATTTTGGAAGGACAAGTCATTCCTCATTGTCTGTCAAGAGGTTTCTAGCCAAGTACAGCATCCCAGTGTTAAACTATCTGCCTTATTTGCCGGATGTCACGTCATGCGACTTAGATCTGTTTCCTAAGTTAAAATATGTGAATATAAAAGAATCAGATAAAAATAATACTCTTCCTCTGCTATCGATATTACATCTTTAAGTGGAGCGAAGGGGTAAAAAAAAAGAAATAAAATATAAAAAAACTTATATTTATCAATCTCATTGATATAATATATGTTAAATAAAAAACTAATTAAAAAAATCAATAATTTTACTTTTTTGCAATATAATCTCTCTCTTTTCATTCACTTGTGTAAAATAAAATGTGCTAATGTTCTTATGTAAAATGCTTGTTTTACCTCTAAAAATTTTCAAGGCAAAATTCACATGGAGTAAAGAATCCACTAGACTGGCACTTCTTAAGTATTTGATTGCAGATTTAAGGTGAAATCTGCATTAAAAAGAACAAGATTTTGAGTCGTTGAAACTGTAAACGAGACAGTTGATGCGTCCTGAAGAAGCTGACAGAATACTTCCAGCTCCGTTTCGAACAATGGAAGATTCGCATGGATTGTTGTGTGGATAGAGTTTCATTATTTAATAGTTACACCTTGTATGCTCTATTTCTTAAGAAAACTACAATATTCAAAAGTTTTTATGAAAATTGTTGCAAATAAATAAATGAATAAAAATGAAATAAATAAATACAAATAAATAAAAACAAAATTCTAGATATAGACAAACGATGAAAAAATTTGGAATATAGAATGTTATTTCATGGAAATGAACTACAAAAGTTATATTTAAAAATTTTGAAAATTTTATAGATCTATTTAAGAGAAATTCCAAGACATGAGCTTAAGTTCCATAACTACGAAAAATGATCTGCTTTTACCAAAACAACCTATTGCTGTGAAAAATATTAGAAATTGTGTGTACTTGTTTTAAAGAGTATTCGGCTATTGAAAGATGATGAATATTGCGTTAGTCTTGTCAAAGTATTGAACCGGCTCTTTTGGGTCCTCAAGATAATGATGAAACTAGAATTCGTCATATGCTAAACTTTGAATTATTTTTGAAAAAAAAAATAAGAAGAAACTTCATTTATTCCTCTAGAGTTTGATTCTGATGTATTTAACTACTTATAAGTGCATCGAGGAGTATATGAATTGATGGGCGGCACATGACAAAATATCTGGCAAATAACGCATTTTTCTTAAATTTTAAATTTCCTTTAAATTATTTATAACTCGCTCTTTGGTAAAAATGAATAAATAAATAAATAAAAAATAAATCCCATTAACTTTTAATACACTCTTTCAAACCAGATTTGCAACATGCGTGTTGTATTATTTGGATACAGAAAATATTATAATCTTGAAACTTACTCTAGCTACATCTGAAGTAATTACCAAGAATTTAAAAAAAATTATATTTTTGTTGCCAAAGATTTAAAATTCTTCATTTCTCAAATAGGTGAGCATTTTGAAACATACATACATTTTTCTAGACACATGATTACGGTTTGCCTTACTGTGATATATGGCAAAGATGTAACAAAAAGACACGTAACGATCTTCTTTGAAATAAAAAGGCATTTCTTGGAAGCTGTCAATTAATATCACATAAGAAGTATGATAACAAGAAAGTTAAAAACTAATTTTGAAAAAAAAAATCTGTATCAATCTTAACATGTGCCCTCAAATTCAACATCTCGTTATATACTTTGCTGAGTTAAGTAAATATAAAAAAAGTGCATGAACGAGAACAAAAGTTTTGTAAGTATATCCAAGGAAAAAAATCAGAATGGGAAACGAATTCTTGACTCTCAAGTATTAGAACTAAGAAGGACAGTGTTGGAGATAAAAGAAACTGAAGAAAGGCGTAGTTCAACTGCAGGTCAAAAGTTTCAATAAACGTCTTATTGTTTTATCCACCCCATTGACTCACAGCAGTGAATCACGTTTTAACACCTTACTTTTTCGTCAGGCGGGGACTAAAGAAACCTTCCCTCCCTTTCCAATTTCTGCTTCCTTCAGTGATATAAAAATGGTCGCGCTATTGACTATAGGGGTAGGGAGGGTTGAATGGTCGACCCAAGAGAAAGGAGATCGGAATTCCTTCTACCTTCGTCAAGTTTTCAAAGTAATCAAGATGAAGCCGTTATGTTACGCGTAATAAAACCATGTCCTCCTCCGATCTCCCCGTCGATGGCATTCCAATGGTGCCGTTTTTTCCATCCTCCCTTAACAAAAGCCAAGGGCAAGAATTCGGCCCTGGAGTTCTAAATGGGCGCGAAAGGCTTCGGATGGAGTCATTACCCAGTCACAAGAGAGAATTCTCCTCATGTTTGAAAGAATGTTTAATTCGCTGTCCAGAAAACAAGGTTAATGGGGGCAATAACTGCCACCAGAGCCTCCCGTAAATTACGACAGTGGAGAAAATTCGAAAGAATGTCTCATACACATTTTCTGACTCAGTAATCAATCCGAGACCGTTTTTCACCCCTTGAGCCCCATAAAACATATCAAACATGCGCCAGACAGCTGAGACACCCTAAGAAAACAACACGACCCTCATACTATAAAACAGACAGAAAATATTTATTTTGAAAATGTTCTTGTCCTCCTCTCACGAATATATGTCTCTAAAGGCAATAAAAGACAGGATTTTTTTAAATATCCGTCTTGAGTCCGAAAAACTAGAAAAGGTAAAAGGAATTTTAAAGTATAGCTTAAGAATTATGAGAAAAATCCACATCCACACACCCACCCACATATATATATATATATGCGTGTATGTGTGTGTATAAGTACATACAATCCCTTAAAAATAGAATAATTTTAATTCATAAAATAATGCAATAAATAAAGGTTCCAAATATAATTTTAAGAAATGAGATATGATATTATATAACATATTTATTGTAATTAGATTTCATTAATTTTGAATAATGTAATAAATGATTAAGTTAACAAAGGTATTAGAAATAAATAAAAAATCATTACTCAAAATATATAAAACCACTTGTCTAAAAACAAAAATTAAAATATTAATATAATATTGGTTCTCCATTTTTCCTGATAACCTCATACACCCTGTTTTTGACTGAAATGACCGGGTGATTAAATTCAATTTCAGAAATATTGTACCATTCGTTTCCTATGGTTACTTCCAGTTCATGAACCGATGAAAACTGTTCAATATTAGCATAAATTTTACGACATAAGGTTTTTCACGGGGTTCAAATATAGATTTCGACTTAAAAATGACAAATCATTCCTAGGGGACATAGATGCATGACAAGAAGTAATATCCTACTGAAATACTCAGTTTGCACCACCTAACAAAAGTCCAAATGGCATCAGATCACCATTTAGAATAGCTTGATATTGTATAGAGTACGTTCATCTTGAAATTTCTCTGTGAATCGCACATTCCAACATGACTAAAGGCTCCCAAACCATTTTACTGATCCTCCTCTTACTTGTCGACTGAAACATTCTTTCGGTTCCTTCCTCAAGTCATACCAATAGTGTATGTAGCCATCGGGACCGTCAAGGTTTAAATTCTTTTCATAAGGAAATGTGATTTACTTCCTTTAATATTTCTATAAGACATTTTTAGCCCATTTCAATTTTTCTTCTCGATAATATTTCAACAACTTCGATGTTTTCTTAATTTTCATAAATTTTGTATTAGTATTTGATTTTGAAATTGTTCCAACTAGTGACAGTTTTTTTTTTGTACTGAAACGTTCCGAAATTTTACTAGTCGAAAGACATTTTTTGTTGATAGTCAAAATTTTTTCTAGTTATGGCAATTTTTTCTTGTGAATGGTAATTTTAAATAAGCTATTTCATTTTCATGTTTACCAGTACCTTTATCAGATAAAATTTTTCTCTCTTTGTCCTCAAATAACTCTTTACCCCGCGGCTTTATAAAATAAATCATGAATAACACAATCAAAATCTGCTCCTTTGCTCCTCAGGTAATATAGTCATGAAATACTAAAGTATGCGATTTAATATGATTCTAATGTGCCATATAATATGTTAATTTTTTCAGGTGGTCTTAAAAATTCTAACACACACACACACACACACAAGATTACTAATAAATAAAATAAATTTTCTCAAATTTTTATTACTCCAAAATCTCATTAAGAACCCATAAAATTTAGAGCTGTCACTGACGGTTATAAAATACTTACATTAGAAAAGCAGGTAAACTATTACAAAAAATCTTACATAATATTATTAATGAATTTAGGGAAAAAGCTATCATTATAAATAGTTTAGATATTATTAAGAACTTAAAATATAAAGATTTATTTGACATGATTAAGCTTTTGAAGACTTCTTTAATTCGACAGACATAGGTGATCTTGTAAAGGAACTATTAGTTATTTATAAAACTTATACTAATATTAAAGAATCTATTTCTTACGACACAAACTTAGATATTTAGTTAATACTGTAAGAAGAGAAATATATATTAAAAATAACGGTACAAATTTAAACAAGCTAAATTATTTCACAAGAAAAATCCTCAAGTAATAATCTGGCGAATAATTACTTACATTATAATGAAGGTAATTACATTGATACAGATAATTTTACTTTTTATTAATATATAGATGATCGGACTTGCATTGAATTATAATATGCTTTTTGAAGATAAACCTTATATATATATATATATATATATATATATATATATATATATAGTATATATATATATACTACTATGCTATCTATTATATATATATATATATATTATATATATATATATATACTTATATATATATATATATAATTCAGAGTTTATAAATGTAAATATGAAACAGAATATTTAGTCCTGCATTTGAAAAATAATTACAGTTGAAAAACTATTAGTAATAAATATGATAAGAGATACAACTTTAAATTTTACATTAATAATGTACCTTTCTGAAGCAGCTGTTTACATATTTCTATTAATAGAAATGTTATGTTTAGTTATATTAGAATTAATAATTTAAGTAAATGCTCGGCACAATATAGTTTATACAACGAATACAATGCCAAAGATAATTATTATTTAGTTTGTTACTCTTGTAAAAAATATTAGTTATTTAGTAATTTATTATACTACAAAATAATAATTATTAGAAATTTATTACAAGCTGCTTAAATTCAAATTATTCTTCTAGTTTTATTTATAAGCATTTAAAAATTTTTGAGACAAATTAATAATAATTTTTTTTGTTTATTTTCTTATTTTATGCAAATTAGAAAGCATAAGTGTAATAGAAATACAATAAAGGAGTTATTTTTGTATAGCTTCATAAGAGATTTTAAAATTTGTACATGTTTTATTGTCATTTTTTAAGAACAAACTATCATTTGACCAACATATTTTCTTACTAATTTCGCCCTTACACTTAAATTTTTCTCATGCTTTCATGTACTTCTGTAAGGTTTTGCCACATATTCACACACGGAACATCTTGAAGAAATGCGAAAGCATCTAAAAATTATTTAAACACTATATTTATTTTATATGAATCAATTCATAAGACACACTATTTGTAACAAAACACTTTTCTTAATTGTGTCTGGAAGAAATAAAAAAGTCACAACTGTCACCATCTTTGTGACTATTCATCTCTATTATATAACAATTTATTGCAGTTCATCGTCAATATATTGGCTTATGTTAGCCTTTTTGTTAACCAAACATTTTCTGTTTTATATATTGACATTTATTATCTTCAATTTTGGTATAAAAATTTATGTATGTCTTCTTATGGTCTATCTCTAAAATAAATAAAATATCAGTCAATCTGAAATATCAATAATGAAAGAAATTTCCACAACTGAATCTACTTTAAATTTTGTGAAAATGGAGAGTAAATTTATTTCTGGACAAACTAAAATGAATAAAATTATGACAGTTTCAATCAAAACATTGATATGAACATGAAAAAGTTATCAAACTGTAACTTTAACTGTTATTTATATGTGTCTAGCTTTGGCGTTTCAAAGTACTTCATTATATATTTCTCTTTTATAACATATATGGATGGATACTCTGAGTATTTTCTTTGGGAATATGTCAATCTTTTTATGAGTTTGTAAAAACAATTTTGTTTAAATGTACTCAAGCTATCTAACTTTATGAATGTCTTAACTGCTTATAAAATTTCTAACGTCTTAGTGTTTTTTTTTTAATCACAAGGAAAAAATCAGTTGAGAGACACAGCTCAAGGAAAAAAAAGGCATGAATCGAATTATTTTAAAAAATTCACAAGTTGTTGAAGTTTTCTATTTCTTAATACAATAGACCATTTAGAAATTAAATTTACTGCTATCTGATGGTAATTGCAAGTACTTAGTCTATTGCATAAAATAGAAATAACAGAGAATTGTGTTTGTTGTAAGAGTTTAATTAATATAATTTTACAGAACAATATGTTCTGAAGCATTAAAACTATACAGAAATCAAATTAATTATTATGTATGATTAAAAAACGTAATAAAGGAAATTTTAAATTTAATTTTCTACATTTCTAGAAATTGTGACAAGGAAAAGGAATTGAATTTATTATTTATTATTCTAGTTATATTTAGATTAAATAAAAAAAACATGCTTATATACTCATAAATATTGTAAATATGTTTGAAAAATCTATAAAAAATAGAAGCTTTAACTTAGAAATTTGTGGATAAATGTGCATATTTAAGTTTTCAATTGTGTTTCGCATTAATGGGGTGATATGTGATATGGGAAAGTTGAAACTGGAAAATAATTGCATACCTCACTGAAAAATTCATGGGTGAAACAAAAATTAAGAAGAAAAATTTATGTTATATGCAGCAATAATAATAATATATTAAAAAAATTCCTTTTTGTTTCATTAGACATTTTAAAGTATTTTATTAAAACTGCTTGGATAAAAATGATAAAATATAATTCCTTTTATATATCAAAGGCTACGCTTAATATTAAGTAATTTTTCTGTACACAAATTAATAAATTTTTGATAAAATTAACGAGCGAATAATTTTGCTATCAAGAATATAACAAAGTATTAAAATGTAAGTGTATTTAATTTCTCATACTTTTAGTTTGTAAAAATATTTAGAAACCAATGTAGGTCTATTTCTTATCATTTTTGACTTCAGATCATATAATCATTATTTCATTTACCTCAAAAACTACATAACATTTACGCTTCAAGTAACAGGTTGTTATATCGTTATATTTTTTGCAACCAATTACTTTATGTTTGATCTCTCTAATTGAGCTTAGACCATTATATCCCATCTCTCAGACCACAAAGTTTCATTAATATTTCATGGTTAGTTATCAGTTGCCCACAGCTAAAGTACTAAACTACACCAAACACGTTTCAAACATTCAATTATAGACAATTTACTCGCTACATTTGTCAACCTGAGATTTACGTGTCATTTTGAGAAATATATACCTCATTTTATTTGTTTTTTAATAAATGTTTTAGTACTTAAATTAGCTCTAGTTTTTAGTAATAGAAATTTCAAAAATTCCACAAGTAATTTTTTCACACATTCATGTTAAAATATAATTATTTATAACATTAACGCAGATAAAGAGCAATTTATATAATTTTCATGGAAGTTCAAAGTAATAAGAAATTTATTGAAATGTAGTAAAATAATTGAAAAATGTAAGAAAATGAAAATAAACTAATGGTATAAATCCATTGCAGAGTACGAGCAAAATTTCATAGTGGAGTATCAAAAGTAAATTACAATTTTTCAAATGAAATATCATTGAAATAAACAACATGCAATAGGAATCAAATAAAGCCCAAAAATTACACAAATAAAGCGGCAGAAAAGTGTGGTAGTTAGTGTAATAATACTACATAAACATGACAAAAACTTAATTCATTTATTCGTTATATAGAAGCAGAATTAAAAATACAATATATTTTTTTCCCGAAAAAGTAATATTTTTTAATTCATGAAGAATTTTATAAATTCTAAGGTATGTTTATTCTGATGTATTTAGTTAAAATAATAATGAATTTTGATTTATTTTCCTCTATTCTACTGGACTTTATTAATTTTGATGCACATTTAATGGGAAAAATGTACATAAAAATAAATATTTAAATAACTTCATAATTTTAAGTACTTATAATAAGTACTTAAATATTTATTTAAATTTTTAAAATAAAAAAAAGATAAATAATCATTTATAATTTTTATCATACTTTGATAAAACTGGATACACATTTTAATAATTTCAAAATTTGTATAATTTTAAAAAATAATAATTGTAATAAACTAAAAGTCATAATTTCTCTCTTACGAAATTTGATGTTTCTAAATCAAACTATTGCTTAAATATCAGATATGCGGTTTTATTTTAAGGAAAATCTCATTATGAGCTATTGTAAATGAACTTTGAGATATTGATTATCAGTAAACGGGACGAATGTGGCATCTAATACTCAGAATATCTGACGCTTTATAGAACGAAAAAAGTTCATACGACAAAATTTGACATTTAAAAGTAACAGTAAAATTCTAAGTCTTATAGTTTTAAGTTTTAACCTTTTTTTGGTTGTCTGAATAAAGGGAAGACATTTTAAAGTGTTTTTATCCAATTAAATAAACTGCTGTTTGTAGAAAATGCAACACCATGAAGGAATCATCAGAATCAAATGAAATTCGCAGCAAATGTCAATTATAGGATATTATGCAAATTAATAAAGTTTCAGAGCCATCGCGCGTGCGCGGCGCGCGCAGCGCCCTCTGAATTGATGCTGAAAGCGTATAAATAAAGTGCTGTAGCGGGACGTTGAAAAAAGTCTATGATTATTTGTTAGTGGCAAACGTTTAGTGAGACCTGAGTATGCCTCCACGATGGAAGAATAAGAAATTCAAGCAACTTACGGAGTTTGAACGAGGGAGGATAATCGGCCTTCGAGAAGGAGGATTTTCCTATCGCGCAATAGCAGCTCGTATGCAGCGGAACAGTTCCACAGTGATGCGAGTTTGGAAGCAGTGGACCGACGAGCACCGAACAACTCGAAAAACAGGCACTGGACGACAGAAGGTGACGTCAGAGCGCGATGATCGACACCTGCTCCGCATGGCGGTGAATGATCGCACAGCTTCCTCCAGGCAGCTGGCAGCACGTCGGTCTACTGCTACAGGTGTACAATTGTCGGCTTCGTCAATTCGTCGTCGTCTGCTGCGCCGTGGATTGCGTGCAAGGGTGCCTTTATACAGGATTCCCCTCACGGCGAATCATCGACGGCTGCGTCGGCAGTGGGCTCTTGAGCACAGAGACAGGCGAGCTGATTGGCACCAAGTTGTCTTTTCAGATGAATCACGCTTCAATTTGTGGACCCATGATGGCCGTGTTCGTGTTAGACGTTATGCCGGTCAACGCTGCCTTCCTGAGTGTATTATTGAACGACATAGTGGTCGAACACCCGGAGTTATGGTCTGGGGTGCGATTTCGTATCATGGACGATCCAATTTGATACGAATTGAGGGTAATCTCAATAGCAACAGGTACGTCCGTGAAGTGCTACAGCCCGAAGTCGTTCCTTTCCTTCAAGGCATCCCTGGAGCTATCTTTCAGCAGGATAATGCACGCCCACATGTTGCGCGGACTGTTCGAGACTTCTGTTCAGCACAACGCATGCAACTTCTTCCTTGGCCTGCTTATTCACCGGATATGTCGCCTATTGAGCACGTGTGGGATATGGTTGGTCGGCGTCTCGCTCGTGATCCGTGTCCTGCAGTTTCCAAAGACGAACTTTGGTTGCGCATACAAGCGATATGGAATTCTCTTCCTCAAGCAGATATTCAACATCTGTTTGACTCCATGCCACGTCGTATAGCAGCACTTATTGCAGCGCATGGTGGCTGCACCAAATACTGATTTCGGACGCTTAATTTGTTTCTTTTGTTTTGAAAATTTCATCATTTATTTGTATCAGTACAAGTCGTTTCTGCATTAAATTTCATTTGATTCTGATGATTCTTTCATGGTGTTGCATTTTCTACAAACAGCAGTATATAATAAAAACAACCTGCAATTATTTTCCCGAATTGTGTTTTGAGACCTAATTAGTCCTATCTGGAAAGTTGATTTTTCAGTTATTAACTTTCGAGAAAAGTATTTAATTTTGAAGGAAAAAAAAAACAGTTTAGTCTTTTTTTCATTAGAAGCCAATTTTAATGAAGCTAAATTATAAGCATTAACTATGCCGTCATATAACCCTATTCTCCTAGTTTCCCATTCATTATTAATCTCAAACACTTTTTTCGATGCATACCCACGCATACAACAATTTTAATCAAATTCTTCGTTTATCCATTGTCAAAACTTGTCATTTATTCATTTGCTTAAAATATATAGCACAAATATTCAATTATTTATTCTATAGATCATTGGGTAGTTTAGCCTTCAATCAGAAAATATTAAATATTTTGAACTGTTCAGTGATAGAAATCAATATTCCATGCAAAATTAAAATATAACACATAATTTCATTTAATTGACAGACCCCCCACAAAAAGGTATATTAAACAAAACTGAGAATTTTAAGTTATGTTTCAAGAGAAACCGAAATTTAGTTGAAAAGGACCCCAAAACCATTACTTCAGTGATTTCTAAAGGTATGATGCAACTAAATTTAACAGTCATAGATCCGCAAAATGAATATAAATTTCGTGAAGACATAACAAGAAATTATTTATGGATGTTTTTTTAAATTTATTTGAGCAGGATTCTATTCTACAATTTTTATTTGTTAAAATTGAATAAATTCATCGTTTATCTTTTATTAGTAAGACCTTTGTTTATCCAGTTAAGGCTTTTAGCAATGAAGTATAGTATTGTGAAGATTTTCTTTTTCGAGTCGATGTTAGGAGCATTAATATTTAGGAAAAAGGAATAACATTCGGTTCCGCAGGCGAAATAAATTTATATTTTATTTTGAACCCTGAGATAAATTGACAAAAAATGTAAGTAAAACCATAATATCAAACACTTTTTCTTAGAAAGTAAAGTCCCCATTAGTTTTTTTTTTATTTTAAATTAAGAAAAGCTTATGAGAAAACAATGAGGAGCTTGTAAGTCTGCTCTGCGAGTTCAAACTAAATGCATCATAGCTATAAACGTATAAGTTAAAATAAATATAAAAAAAATAAAATATTTACTACATGTAAAAGTAAACTCCCTAAAACATGTATCTAAAATACGGGGTCTCGAATAGAAATCTGCGGAGTTGCAATTTGTACGAAATCTCTAACTAACAAGATACACCAGATGTGAGGTTTGAGAAAATACTCGAGTTTTTAGGGGAATGGTTCCATCTATGGATTAGCACTCTTTCAAATACAATATTGCGTTTTGAATAACCCACTTTTTCCCCATTGCAGTTCCCTTCCATTTCAAAAGATACTCTCCCCTACTTTTTCTCTTTTTCGAAACCTAACCTACAATCATTTTCTTTTTAAAAATGTGTACTTTTCCTTTTTTCAAAAATTTTCTTTAATCAAATGATGGTTTGAGAAAATGTTCAAAATTTCACACGTGACGTAGATTATAATTGCTTTTGGAATAGCTGGAAGATATTTTTATACTAAACATGATCCAACAATCGTGTCAGCTACTTAACCTAAATATTGCCAGGATTTGATCGCTTACAGGAAAAAGAAAAACGAAGCTCCCGAGTGACACATCCCATCTCCGCTAGGTGGCGCTTCTCCGTGCTTTTCTATCGCTGCTTTTGCTCTCGCAGAAGAAGGCTTTGCTGGGGGAAAAAAAAGGTGCTGATAAAGTAAGGAAAGGAGGGAAGGCGCTCTCTTCTTTTCCTTTGAATCGATCGGGCAAGGGAATTGCGGAGCTTTTCTTAATTGTCCTTTTTGTTGGTTTATCTGCTTCCGAAGATGCCATTAATTGGAATGGAAGGCGTTCTAGGGTGCAGGAGAAAGCATAAATTATAGGCCTTTCCGCTCTGCCGCTTTTTTCCCTACTCCTTCGGCGAAAAATGAAAATAACCGGAAATTTTCGGGAGATGCTCCTTCCGAGCTCGCCTACCCCCACCCTCACATGAGTACCCTTTTCTTGAAGGAAAAAGAGGGGAACAAAATCCTGGCGAGGAAGATAAAACGAATCGATTTGGCACTTAGCCTTATTTCTGGAAGGAAATGAAGGGGGTTGAAAAAAAATTAAGGCATCACGTGATACGGGACTGCAATAGCGTAAAGAACTTTTCTTTGCAGCGAAACTCTTTTCGCGCGCTAAAGCACGAGGGAGGTTGGAACTCAATCAAATCGTTGGAGTGAAACGGCTTGTTCGGATACAACATAGAATAGCTGCTAGTTGGATTAGTTTTTGAATCAGGAAGAGGGAGGGAGGTTAAAGGGAGTAAGTAGCCAGCCTCTAAATAAAATTTTACTTGATAAAATAAACAAGCCCTTTTAGTGTGGTGGGTAAACGAGATCGTTCAGTTTTATAGTTTGAAAATTAAAAAAATAGAGAGTGTGACGGAAGAGTTAAACTTGGTTGCCCTCATACATTAGCAAGGTCCTTCATTGAAGCAACTATGATTCTAAGGATGCATTGTTGAATATACGCCTTGTTAGACAAATTGGGGGATCATGATAAGATATAGTATTTGCGGCATTTTTATGGAAGAAATGGAGTAAAATTTTAAAATAAAATGTCTTGTTTACAAATTGAATACATCAATTCAATTTTTAAAGTTAATTTCGGGATAGATATTATTATTATTTTCTGGAGAGAAAAAATATTTAAGGAAGGATTAACTGACCCCAATTAAGGAATATTGTCCTTAAGAAAATAACTTAAGTGAGAGAGAGAGAGAGAGAGAGAGAGAGAGAGAGAGAAATATTGTTTTTTTTTTTTTTAAACTTCGTGATAAGTTCAATATCCGTTCTTTTAACTTCTCGTTTGTTAATGAATAAGGATATATATAATAATAATCCAAATATGAATTGCAGAACATTTTAAATGTCATAATTGAATCTTATTGATACCATGGAAGACATATGATTCTTATAGATGATGAAATTTTGTTACACTAAAAGTTTACATATATTACTTATAAGAACTAATACTTACAGGAAACGTCAATTAAAATATTAATGCAAACGAAAATATGTTTAAATACGCATCTCATCATAAAGAAATCATTGAAAGCAAGTCATTTATTTGTAAAAGGGAATGTTTCTTAAAAACAAGTTACTTCCGATATGCCTATCAGGACCACAGAATTCGCTGTGATGATTACATGGCTACTAAAGTAAGACGTAAAGAATCCAATATTTTTCAAAAATTCGTTTCAGAACATAATATGTAAAATGCATTGTGCTGATGAAAAAAGCAGTAAATAAAATATTACAGAAATATCTGTGAAATGAAATGATAATACGAGTATACATATTGTTAAAAAAAACAATTTAACAAAACTGTAAGGTCTTAAACATTCATGAAACTATTTCTATTTAATAACCGTTATTCATTGTTTAACTTTCCAGATTTTTACTATGAATTATTTATAAAGATAAATAGTTTATTTATATATAATTTCTGTATCACAAGTTTCGTGTTGGTTTTGTATTAACAAATGCTATTGTACACATTTAGATCAAATTGCTCCAAATATTTTTCACTAAATTCAAATATGAGCTCACTTATTAGGTCAAGAGAAAGAATTTTCAGTTTTCAATATCTGAAAAAATGTCACTTTGTTTGGTTATTTCTATTTTAAATTGAAAATACGTAAATAATTTGAAATTAATTTTGTCATGCAATAAATATTAGAGGATTGTTGCGTTTTAGAATAATCACTAAATTTAGGGTAAACACTTTTTTAAAACCATTGCTTCTTTGAATGATCGAGTTTCCTCCATTTCTTGCATTTTTTTATGATAACAATAACTGCTGCATATGGTTAATTTAAACTCAAAATTCTTTCATTAGGAAAATTATTATTTTTCTTTTTATATGAACAACAATTTCCTGTTCATTTACATACTGTTTATTTATCCTGCTATAGAAATTAGTTCAATGGGTGAAGAACTTTTCAAAGCTTATTGCAACAGTTTTGTATGATTTCATGAGACGGTAATTCGGTAAATATTTGGATATAATTCTTGGTGTCATATTTTTCTTCATAATAAGATAGTTACGCTCTGAACCCTGTTTTCTTTATAACCTGAGATATTTTGTTTTGCAACTAATTCTTTTGAGACTTCAGCACTTTTAAGTAAGATAGTAAACAACTTTTTCGAAAGATTAAAAGATCCTTTTCTCATTTGATATGGGCAGTCTTTTTTTATTTTATAATTTTGCATATTTTAAATCTTGTTAGTCGTATAGTTAATATCAAGATTTGTAATGTAGCTGTATTACAGCATATAAATTTTTTTTAAAAAAATGAATGTCCGTTATTATATCAATATAATTTAGTTATATAGAATTAAAACTACCTGCTACCTTAATAAAATATTTTTAAGAAGTTTGATCTGATTTTACGCGATTTCTTATCCTTTATTTTACTTATCCTTTTTATTTGATAATTTTTCAACAAAATCAGAACTGTTACCTGAATAAAGTTTACATTAATTACATAGTTAATTATTCCAAATATAATTAAATACGGGAAGTGTGTAATACTTTATCAGTTTATTCTTTTGTTTGACACTTAACTGTTATTGTATCCTGAAACTTGAACGTTATTTTCTAAAAAAAATTTAATTATCTTATTTGGTACAAGGATTTTAATATTTATCCGTTTGTACACATTATGAGAGCTCTTAAAATATATTATAAAACACCTAAGTGATAATTAATGCCGATATTAAAAACTAGTTTTATTAATATGAAAGAAAATAAATCTAAATATTTATCTTATTTTTAATATTGTAATATATCTAAAAAGTTGCTTAGTGTTATTCGAAAATTTTAAGATTTAATGAAATGCGCACTTGTTAATTTCAATTATGTAATATCTTAAGTAGTTTGAAGTATTTGTTCAAATAATCTGCACTTGCAGTACATTTATACTTGTATTTAATTTAAATTCAACTATATTGCCACACATCATATAAATATTAACTTTTACAAAAAGAACTTGATATAATTTCTTTTTTTATCTTCTTAAATGAAGAAAAATAATGAAAATGAAATTTGTAACTCTTAAGTAAAGTAGAGTAAATAAACTTGTTCTTAAAGCAAATAACATCTTTTATAAGCTTCAAAATATTACATAAATTTATAAAAGAAAGTAATAGAGCTTAAAACTCACATGCAAGATTTATGAATGCCTTGAAAAAATTGTAATGTTATTTTGAAATTAGAAGAATATAGAAATATATTTCTATCGTAATATTTTAGAACATATGTAATTTTTTCCACTAATTTACTATTATCATTTGAAAAAAAAAAAAAACAACAACAACTTGACTAAAACAGATAACATTTAACAGATTATAAAATATATACATCCAAACGCTTGATGAAAATTCAAAATCGAAAAGTTTTTGTGACACGTATTCAAGAAGGCAAATAAAAAACAATTAATTTGATTTTGAAACAAACACCTCTAATCATTTATATTCAAGGTAAAATTACTAAACAACATCCTAAAAATTATACTTAAAAAGTGAATATTATTTATGGAAAATATGACATAAATAAATATTTTTAATTGAAATGAAATACGTAACGAAATTATTATTTTTTTCATTTCTTATGAGGGAAAAAAAGTAAACTGCTGAAAGCGGTTATAACTTCAACAAGAAAAGTATAACTATTACTGTTACTAGGTACAACTTTCTAAGATATCCTTCATTTTATAAATTATTTGGAGCAGCTATTTTGCTTCTTTTTCTGTTATTAATCTAAGGGAACTAAAAATGTTTGGTTTTTTTAGTGTATCTTTGTTCTTTACTTAATTCTTAATCTCAATCTCCCTCTCTCTCTCTCCCTCCACACACTTTTGAAAAAGTTAAGAGATTACAGTTTTTCCTTTTTTAAAATAATGTTTAGCTTGTTTTATTCAATTTGGAATAATTTTAAGATTTAATTTAAAATTATATGTTTTTTTTATAAGAATTTGTGAACTTTTTAGTGTAAAATTGTAATCCACTTTCAAAACTAGCTTTAATAGGCTTTAAATGAATAAATGTTATTTGAGAATTTTCTATACTCCTTAAAAGATGTATAAAAAATGTATCTTTTGATTTCGTACATTTTTGGATATATAATTGATACATAGATAGAATTGGATGTAGAAATATATATATGATTTTACGTTAAGCTTTAAGCAATGAATTTATTATATTTATTTTCAGTTTTAAATTCTGATGACACAGGAATAGATGTTAATGAGTACAAAGAAAAAATGGTGTTTTTAATTTAAATAATTTCGTTGATTTTTCAGTGGCTAAATTTTTTTGAAATGTTTTGTTAATATTTATGGGAATTTATTATTTTTTAGCTTTCTTCCTATAAACAACTTTCGAAATATTTTATTTTAACTTTAGGTGTGTCTTCATCGTAAATAAAGGAAAATTATTTTTGTGTTTTTAAGGAATAAATTTATTTCTTGAAAGTCTTGTCTACTACTTATTACCTTTCATGAAAGATAATTTGAAACTACTTACTGTCTTATTTAATATGAAAAAATTAGTCTAAAGTGGATACAAACTATGAGCTACATAATTCATGAAAATACCTGCCTGAAAATAATTAATAATATTCTTATGACAAATGAAGCATTTCATACACACACATATTTTAGAAATTTAGCTACAAATAAACTAGAACTCTGAAGGTTAAGGATATTAATTAAAATGCTTCAAATTTTGCATTTTTTTTTTTATTTCACAATCAAACATTAGATCTTCAGCTGATTAAATGGACGTATTATTTATGAGAATTGAATCAATAGAACACTAGAAAATTAAATTTAAAAATTGCGATTAAACTTGTCATAATATTGAGAGAAATATTTTTATTTGTATTTTTCTCAAAATATTTTTTTTTTTGATTTTGGAACATTTTCCTCAAAGTCTACTTTATTCATAATGCTGATATTTCCCAAAGTACAAAATAAGGTTATTTTTTTTATACAGAGAAAGAATTTTTTTTTTCTAACGAACCATCACAAATTTTAGGTATAGTTGAGTATTTTTATAAAAATTGAAGGAGATTTAAATTATATATAGGGTTAAAAATTTTAAATTTTTTTATTAAATAAAATTTTGAAATTATAATTATGTTAAGTACATAGAATGCTATATTTATATATTCTCTACAAGCTTTCAAAGTAGTAAATTTAGTGGATTTTATGTAAGAAGATAATTAAAAAGTAAGTACAAGATTGACAGATGTAAATACAGTTATAGATTATATATTAATAATCCATCTATAATTATTTGTGCATATAAAAGCGATTTCCTTTGCATAAACGAATACTTAAATATAAAGATAACTCAATTTTAATAAATGGCTTCTATTGCTTTTAATTAAAAAAAAAAGGGAAGATCATTTAAACTTGGTATAAAACAAGCTTCTTTTTCCTTGTTGAAGAAGTCTTAGTTACCTTCCTTAGCAATGAGTCAACTTCACATCAGTCATGCAATTATTCAATTTGAAAAAAGTACAAATAATGAAATTTATATTATAAAATTACAAGGGATTTTTCACATAATATTAGTTCAATATGCATTCGGAAATTTACATCGCTGTTTCAAAAATATATCATCAAGGAAATTACACAAAACAAAGAATATAAAAAAATTACATTAATAGATTAATTTACTTAATATTCTCTTTATTAATTATAAGCCCTTACTATATTTTGGGGAATCGTGTTTAAAATTTGCTTCTGTATGAGTTTTAGCTAATTAAAATTAGTCAAAACTTTCTATAGATATATAATGGTCTTGCTAAATTTTTCTTTTGTTATTGTTCTTGACTCAATATACAATTAATTGTGACGAAAAGCCATTTAGCGGTATGCTTGTTAAATAATTTGTTTAAATTTACATATAAGACTTTCAACTAAATTCATATTATTGTTATTATTCTGTTGTGTTATATAAGTCTACTAGGTAGTCTTTAAATTTTTTTCTATTGGATCACATAGAAAAAATTTAAAACATGCAAAGGAATTCAACTGTAATTACAATAATCAATTAAAATATTATTTATTTAAATAGTATGGTGTATGTAAAATTTTTCGCAATTTTTCTTTTTAATAATGATTTCTGAGTCACTGAATTTTTTAAAATTCCTATAATTCCTACATATAATGCATTCACTCCGATAAATAAATAAAAATTTCCTTCATCACATCATTCGAAAATTAAATTCCTTTATAATTCTAAATATTTTTGCTTGCTTATAACAAATCTTTTGGTTTATAAAAATAAGCATCAAACTCAACTTTTTATTTTTCTTTGTAAAATAAATGCAGCAATGTGTTTTATTGTTGAAGTATAGATAAATTTTTGAGTTTTAAATTAAATTATTGCTAATAATTACATTTTATAAACATCGGTATAATTTTTTAACTACTACATTGCCTGAAAAAATATCAGCTTTAAATTTATCAAAACATAATCTTAATTTTAATAAAATATTTGTTTTAAAAAATTGCTGAATTTTTAGACAATATTTATTTTCATAAATATTTATTCTAGTGCAATATCCTTTAAAGTATTAAATAAGGTAAATGGATTTTATTGGGAAAAACAGGTAAGATACGAATACAATTACTAATATTGCTGTTTACAAAATGAACAAACAAATTTACTTCCTATGAAAATATGGGTAACGTAGTGGGAAATATTTGAAAGTATTAACTTCAATCTTAATTTTTTTTTTTTTGAAAAAAATCTGTTTTTAAAATTTATTTAGTTGTTGCCTGAAATTCCCCATCTTTTTCAAACTCTCAGAAGGATTTTTTTAAAAAAAATCCATTCAATCATTGTTTTATTATAAAAATCAATATTGAATACAAGATTATAAATGCTATAATTTTTTTGTGGGAATACAAATTTCTTCAGTTGTGAAAATTTTAAAATTTCAATATATATTTAATTTTTCTATTTATTGTGTGAAGTGATATAACAGTTTACAGAAATTGAAGGCAGTTCTTACGGTTAATTTTATCATTTTTTTTGTGTGAATATGTACAAAATGCTCTAAAGAACAGCTTCTTTTGTTATGAATGAAATAAAAACGAATTTTATTTTCTTTGAGAATACAGTAAAAAAGTATTTCAAAGTTTTTAATAATATAGGAATTTTTTTTGTGTGAAAAGGAGAAAAATGTATATCGATATGCTTAAATATATAAGTTGGTCAAAAATATTATCAGGGATTATAATAACCTAACTAATCAATGTTAAATAAGAGATATAAGCGAAAAATCACACGATTACTTTTAAATCTTTAATTCATTGCTTAAAATGAACAAAACTTTTTACTATGTCAAATATGTGAATATTATAAAATGTATTCGATATTACAAGATTTTTTTACTGTTGGAAAAAGGACTGCTGTACTACCCTTTCTGATTTTATATTTGAGAAAAGCGGCAAATTCTCAAAAACACATACCTTTTATTATCTTGTTCTACAATCATGTGTCGATAGAAGTGTCTTTTTAATGCTGCGTTATTTAAGGTCACTTTGGTTTCTTAATGGATTGACACAAATAAAAATATAATTATGTTTTGCAATCTACCAATAAGATAGAAAATAAAATTTTTGTCGTGGTGAAAATGGACGAGTAAAAATACATTACTTTAGTTGATGTCATCCTCGAGATTTTTATTTATGTATTAATATCCAATTGTAAGACACATAAGTTACGTTCTTATATTATTGATGTACTAACTTTTGGTAAAATGACAGATTTACACTTTATGAGAGTATCTTTGTAATTTTTGTCGGGAATTTAATGCCTTAATTTATGGTTTTATATGAAGCATAAAATTTTTATGTGAATTGTTTTGTGTCAATTTTTTTTTCTTTTAAAAGTACGTTTTACTACATTATATTTTCTGCTTGTACATGAAAAGTAAAAAAAAAAAAAAAGATGACTTGCGTTAGGCTTATTTTTTACTACATTGACTGATTGGTTTATTAACGTTGCACTTAGAAGCAAAGCGAATGCTTCTTTCGAATGATTACGTAATTTTGAACTTCGGTCAAGAGGCGAGGAAGACGCCAGGTCCTTTCCAAAGTTTCACACAACCTCAGCTGAAGGAATTGGAGACTCAACAGATTTAACGTGCATCAGCCCACGACGGGTCTTTAGTGGCATTCGGTCTCGAACCTACGACTTCGAGAAAACAATGACAGCCACGATTTCATAACCAGGACCTCTCGGCTACCGAGGCCCATTTTTTACTATTATATGAGCGTGATGTCATTCAGTTCAAAATATAGAATCGATATTTTAGGATATTTTCCCACCTGAATCAAGCAATATAATAGATTTTTTGAGGATTCTTTCTTACAAAATTTTCTTTTTACAAAAATGGAACAAAATTCAGATAAGATATTGTTTATTACGATAAAATATGAATTTAGAACGAGATTATTCTGAATGCAGAAGGATTCAAGAATTCGGTTCATTCGTTTATCTTAAAATTTTACTGATGTATGCAAGTATTGGAGCGAAATACTGGCAAAATTTGAATGATATGAAGGATTCATTAAACAAAATACATGATTACCTAAAAAAGTATATCATTGATTGAACTGAAATATACATTTTATTCATACAATTTAACAGATTGAAAAAGTTCACGTGTTTTCAAAAAAGCAGGTTGCTATTTTACACTTAGAAGAAAAAGAAATTACAAATTAGGAAAATAGGAGTTAAATATTTTGAAATAACCGAGAATAATTTATCGTATACCATAACAAGTTTTTCTTCAGAAAAGGAACCATTATTTAAAATGTTTGGAAAGTGTGTAAATACCATTATAAAATTAATCACCAGATAAAGTACTATTAGTAAAAACAGAAATAAATAGGTATATTAAGCAAACAGTAGGATTTCGGGTTTTTAAATTTCAAAGCACTGGGATTGTCAAACGAGGGAGATTGTAATAAATTTTGGTCTGTAAAAAATTCAAAATATACTTAAATGATTTAACAAAGAGCTTATAAGTCAGCATAGGAAGTAATGTAATATTTTTAAATAAGTATCAGTTTGAGTTTTTCGGTAGAGCAATGTTTCAAAGAAAAGAAGGTATTTTTACCTAATTCAAAGTTTCTTGAGAGTGAAACAATATGAGATTCTTCTACACAAGAGGGATATGAGAAAATTCATTTCAGAGACAATGTTCTGATTTCCTACTCATTCGAGTCTGCATGGGAGAAATTCTCTGCTAAGTTTCAATAGTTTTGTTTTTTAATGGTTTCAGTATTGACTTAGGGCAAATCCCCAACTAAATATCTTTTAATTTCTTTCATGACATTCTTTTTTTATCCCATTCGTATAATTTTATTAATCTACATTGCTTTATTTGATGAAAGGGAAACATCTTCATCATGAGCTTGCTACAATACATCAAACGAGGATTTCATGCCAAATATTTATACGACCAACCAATCAGGTTTTAGTGGGATCCAGAGAATAAAAATTATGAAGTTACTTCATTCTGAATCACAGAATTTTGACTAAAAAGCAAAGTAGTTTTCTATATAGATCTGTTAGGGCAAATATGCTTTTCGAAAATGGAAAACGTTTCTTTAAACTATGAGAAATGGTGCTAAGACGTCAGTGTTTGCTTTTTACACTATTTAAAATGGCAATACCGTTTGATGTTTATAAACATTAAATCATCAGCAGGTAACAAATTATTTTATTAAGTTATGCAAGCAATATTACACTAATATAAATATTTTTCTAGTACTATGAATTAAATCACTTACAAAATATCTCTTAAATGCTGTGATTCTAACCAATAATTATTTCGCTATTCATTTTATCATAACTTTTCTCCTTAATTTTATTATATATGGCTGAATAAAAATTATGTGTCAACAGAATTTTTTTTTTATCTGTAATAGTATTATGTCTACTGAAACAGTAAAACTAATAGATGATGAAAATCTTCAATATCCTAATATAATTTAAAAATTTACATTTGGTTCTTATCTTTTCAAGAAAATGTTTTTTAGTATTATTTTCATTATTATAATTCCTACATAAAAGATAGAGAACATCTTATTTTTGTCCATTACACATACAATTATCTTGCGCATTTTGTTAACATGTGATAATGCATGTGACATTAAAATATTAATAAAAAACTATTGCGATTATTCTTTCTCTTTTAGATTTGTCAGTGAACTTGTCAATAAGTTAAACTCGAAACACTTTCAAGTCATGAACTGTAAGTGATATAGTTTTTGTATTTATAACTCCAACTGAAATGGATTTGTATCATTTCCATCCAATCAAATTTTAAGGTATAAAATATATTAAAACAAATGAGAACTACCTTAACTACTGGAAGTTGCTCTTTAAAATATAAAAAACTATATCAGCTTTTAACATATGAGCTATGTTAAAATGACTTTTTGTAGAATGTTTTTATAAATCTGGAAGAATTAAAAGCAATTGTGCTTCAAAATAAAAACGAAGGACATAAAATTCAAACTAGATACAATCAATTTACATGTGGATGCCATGAAAAGGTAACTATAAAAACTAAAATAGCAATTTATCTATGACAATTTATCTATTTCTTGATAAAATAATTATTAATCGTAAATAATAAATGAAAAAACTTCATACATTATCTTCTATCTAATTCCTTAAATCGTTATAAACATTTATGAAAAAATCACTCAGTTCTGATGCAGTATAAGACAATAAGTTTAGAAATGCAGTATGTAGCAAAATTGTTACTGAGTTTTGTTCAATATAAAGTTTCATTAAACGTTTATTGACAGTTTAGCCCTCAAAAATAATTTACTTAGTCTCGTTAATTTTGTTTGAAACATTTTTTTGAAGAACTAAATATAATGAATGAAGATCCTTAGATTCATTAGACTGATAAGAAAAGAAAGTATAAAGTGGTTCAAATCAGCGTTAAGAACAATTTGTTACAAATTGCAATTGTAAGGAATTTTTACAAGAAATTAGGATTTACATATATAAAAAACTTTAATAATTTGATGCTTCAGTGGTAACAATTAAAAACGTGTTAAATATTTTTTGCAATTTAAAATAAATTCTAGAAATATTTTTTTTTGTTATTTTAATTGATTTTGAGTTCTTGCATTCAAATATATTTTTTTGGTAGAGTTAAATTTTATATGTGTCTCTCATGAAAGTTAAATGGCCAAATATTAATATCTGCTAGCAATGGTACATTATAAATGTAAGTATATGTCGAAAATTCCTTAATTAAATTCTTTTCTTTCGAAGTCAACAACAGAAAAGCTTACTTTTTATTAAATGGAAAATACCCTTAAGTCTTAAAATTCTGTAACAGAAACTCTCTTATTGAAAATCACTACAGCTGGCTTTTATTAAATAAAGAGCGTATGTGTTTTGAGAATAATACTGTTTTTAAATTTTAATAGGAAGAAACTTGAATTGCGGTTCCTATCCACACGCTCTTGTTTTAGTTAATATCGCGAAGAAATATTAGTTTCTCACGGAAACCATCCTAGCCAGGCCTTATTCGCCCGTTTTAATCAGGAATGCGTTTAAATATTCATACTCGTGGATGCTTAGGGCACTCTTCTGGTTAAAGTTAAATGATTCAAAAAGAAAGCCTTTTGGAACACAGAGCTGTCAAAGGATTTAGCTTCTGTTTCTTAAAATTTACTAAAATAAAGGACTCAAGCTGTAGAAGAAGAGGGTAATTCTATGAAAAAGGTGTCCCTGAAGGGTCGACATTGACCAAAGAACAGCTCGGGTTGTATAAGAGATACTATTTTATTCTAATTCCTGTTGACCTATTTTTCATTGTAGAGCCAGTTAAGCCATAAAATGACATAATTTTCAATATATTACTTCATTTGCCAAAATTGCCTGCATGTATATGAGAAGAAAAAGCAATTTAAGAAAAGTTGTATGATATATAACCAGGTTATTTTTAACTTTAAAATGTTTTCGAGATATTATTAATGTTGCTTGTTCTCGGGATGGGGAGCAATTTTGCTTGCTCTTTTGTTATGGCTTACTTAGAAAAGGGCAAAATAAATTTGTTTTTGAGGCAGACAGTTCAAATCAAAATTTAAATATTGATTTAATAAAAACCAAGCGTTATTAATGAGTATACTTCATCAATTTTTTTAAAAAAAATATGTGTGTGATGAGATATAACATTATATAATCTTAGAATGATTTATCTACTTTAAATGTTTGTAGACACAAAAATTAAAATAAAAGAGTTTGTTGACTCTGCAAATATCACAAGAGTAATGCAAGAAATTTTAAAAATAACTCAGAAAGAAGCGTTATTAAATATTATTAGTTTATTATGTGTGTAAAGCATTCTTCCTAATCACTGACATGCATTTATCACACATAATAAAAATTGTATAAATATTGTATTATATAATTTGAAATTTATCTGTAATAACAAGAATTTAAATCAGAACTAAACCATGAAGTTATTTCAAAAGTTAGAGTTATAACTATATGTATAAAATCGCAACTGAGTCAATAAGAAAGAAGGGACAAACCAAACCATAAAAAATGATAAAAATTGCAAACAAAAAAGCGAATGAAAATACATTATTAACATTTAACTATAAAAGATGAATTATATAAAATTCAAAAAGAAGTAAAATAAAGGAAAAATAAATAAACGAATACCAGAAATATCAACATTTTGAAAGAAATTTTTTGGGAGCATTGGTATTGCCTAAAAAGTACTATCATAAAATTTAATATTGAAAAAAATCAATGAAAATCACCAATGATTATTAAATTAATCCACTCTGCTTAAGTTAAGTTTTCCCTCTGAGTGTTTCTAATTTCTTCATATATTGGCTATTTAATGAATAAGAAAGATATAAACTAAATGTTCAAAGATATAAACTAAATCACCCCGAATTAGAGACATTTATATAATTGGTGAAACATTTAGACTTTTCCTTAGATTAATTGATTTTGAAATAAATCTAATGCTTATGTCACCAATATTAAACCTTTTCAAATGCTTATGTCACCAATATTAAACCATATAGCTTTATTTCATGTTTTTATGTTGTATCCAAAAATAATAATATAGTTTTCATGAAATAGAATTTCATGTACTTCATAATAAAAATTTTGAAGTATCTGGAGAATGAAATTTCATATTTTTTTCAACTATAGTTTGCTCAAGTTTTGATTCGACATTTACCAATATTTTTACTATGCATTAAAATCATATTAATGGAAGCAGAAAATAATGCGTAGCATTTATTATCAATTCGATGTGGAAACAAACCCATAGAACGCAAATGCAAGTATGCTATGCTATAATTGATTTTTTTTAAATGTCTCGCTATTATATAATCGGGAAACACTTAATAATAGTAACAAAGGTAATGTATTTATACAGATAAAAGATAGATCATTAAAAAAATTCTATGTATGTTTTTTCAGAACTCCAAGTAATATACATGTAATAGTTTTGATTACAACTTTTTATAGATTAAGGGAAGAATGAATAAAAACTTCGCATATATTGTAGCTCAATAATGATATCAATACCTTACGTCATTGTTTTTAGTAAATATGATACCATTTAACATTGAATAAATTTAATAAATACCTGAGAATAAAGAAATTTTTCATGATAACGAATTATAAACTTACTACAAATTGTATGGTTTTAATTATACCTTAAGAAATAGAAATTTTGTAATTTGAATAAAGTTTAATGAATGAACTCTGCTGAATAATATTTTTTGTGTAAACTTAAATAAGTAATCCATTTTGGAACGGAATAATATTTCTTTTATATTTTGGATGGTAGATTAGACAGTGAATTTATAAATATTTTTGTCTCTGACTTAAACTGTTCAATTGTACAAATAATGATTTAAACTAATTATCTTCTTCAATAAAGGAAAATTAACAAACAGCATTAAAGTATTATTTTGTTCTTATTAGTCTCATTAAATAATTTTTTTTGAAAAACATTTGACAAAGTGTATTTTTTAGTTTTATAAGTAATACAATGTAATAATATTTTATCAAGCGAACAAACGTACTATATTAATATTTTGTTTTAGGACTGAAGAATTTGATTGCGTTCTTTATAGCTATTGAAATAACATTTAAAAGCTTTTGTTTAATATTTCATCGATAAAAATTGTAATTACGAAATATGAGCAATATTTAAGGTTAAAGCGAATAATAATAATAAATATTTATTAAAATTTTTCTTAAATAAAGAGTTATCCAGAAGTTAAAATATTATTCATGTGGTTTTATCATAAATAAACGTAGCTTCGTAGTAATTTCTTATAATAATGTTTAATTTTTTTATTACTTATCATCGAGTGACAAATATTACACTATCCATCGAAGAATGAATTTTCATATGGAAAGCTTAAATATATTTGGGTTTTTTTTAAAACAAAAAAATTAGCTATGGTATTACAAATTTCCTTTTGCTTCTTTAAAAAATTTGTTTTGCACTATACTTCATTAATTTTTATTTTGAATTAGAATAATATTTTTTTTTTATTTAAAAAAGAAAATTTTCACGATAATTTTTAAATAATTAGTATAGTTGAACTCCTGTTTAATAGATACTGATAATTTTCTATTAAAAGTTTGACAATACTTTAGGTTTTTATGTTATAGACAGACTCCTTTTTAGATGCTTTAATGTTAAGATTTGGTTTTTGTTTTTATTTACGTTTAACTATTGTTAAAATTAGATAATTTTACAAAATGTGGACTAAAACATTACATTTTGATTAGCGACCAGTAATTTTTTCGTTTTACAATTTTTGTTAATCTATTATCCCTGATAAAATTTTTGTGAAAGGAAATAATTATGTAATGTAGCGTATAAAGGTGTCTAAGATTTTTCTGTTTTAATTAACTTATTTTTATGCAAGACTCAAACATTTTATTAGTATAAAAATTATTTTATCTTAATTAAAGTTGATGAAAAAGTATTAAAAAGAAGTCAAACTTGATTTATTACTATTCAATACTGTTTTATATACTGATGTATTTCTTAAAGAATACTTTTCTAAAGCTGTACAGCAAATTGAAAAAAAAAATTATTTCATTAATATATGAATGATTTTTTGGAAAACTTAATAATTAATGTACATAACTTTGGCATATAAATAAGTTTAAGAATTTATTCAAAATATGCTGATATTAATATCAAAAAGCAGAACATTTCGGTACCAAATTCCTTGATTGAAAATTACTCTTTTTGTTCCTTTCAAAGTGCTATCATCAATATATTTTACAAATTAAAAGTGTTATATTTGTACTTTGAGCTTAATCTTTTCACTTCATTTGAGAAAAAATCCAATAGTTTAATCAAAACTCTTACGTTTCCATTTTACCGCCCTCTTATATAGTTCAATTTACAAGACATAATATTACAATATTTCACATGTGGGAGAGAGAGCTGAATAATAATAATATCAAGATGTTTTAAGTAGGTTTTTTTTTAGTTAAAAATAGTCTTTTAAGCATTATTATACTAACACACTACCGACATATAACTTATTTTTGTTATATAAAATAGTTTGTTAAAAAGGAAAATAAACTACTTCTAAATTTATGATGAAAATAAGTGCCACATTATTAAAGTGTACAATAATACCTTTTGCCAATGGGTAGAGTTAGTTTTTAAATAAGAAAGACACAATCGTTTATATTTGTTTGATACTTTATTTTTTCATAATTTAAATTCATTGTCGTAAATTAATTGTAGTGACATAGTAGCAGGCGCTTTTGCTTCCCATAATTTTCCTATAATGATTTCTTCCCCTTTATAATGTAATTTAATTTCAAATAACTATTTCTTTTTGATTAAAGTTAAAATGAATTTATCTTATGATATAAGTATCTATAGGCATATCGAAAGAGTAATGCTTAACTTCCTCATTGTTTCAGAGAGGAGGAGAGTGTGTATAAAATTTGTAGTTCGTTGATTATAACTAGAGGTCATACATACACACAGAGTCGGATTACACTGGTTTAATTGATGAAGGCAAGAATAATCTGCCTTTATTTATTTCTTCAGTATAGACTTATTAGGGAAGTTATGATTTTGAAGTAATAACAGGTTAATAAATTTCAGCATTTTTTAACATAAACAGTTTACAGAAAACTAGAGTTGTTTGATGTAAGAACTAGATAGTATAAATTCAACTGTAATGAAAAAAATATGAATATAATATATTTCAAACATGCGTTTAAGAATACTACTAGGATAGACAATAAAGGTATCGACTGATTTGTTTATATAGGAAATGTCATGCTGTATGCAAGTGCCTATATCTTTCAAGATGATTTCGTGATTCATTGAAAATAAAGCTAAATAATATTTTCATTTTGATGATAGAATGTTATTCCTACATTTTTATAAAATGGTTTATATTAACATGCAGTTAAAACTATTTTTGGTTTCAAGTATGTTATAAGACTTTTCAACTAAAAATTGATTAATTACATGTTAGGTGATTCAAATATTTAAACTTCATAGAGAGCAAGAAATTTGTAGTAAATCCTTATAAGCGATTATCACACTGCTTATAACTTAACGTTAAAAGAAAAAAAATCATAATTATATTTTAATTATTTATTGCTATTGCAACAATGAGTTACAGCTTAAAAATTATTGTAATTCTTAATGTCAATAATTTTTTTTAATCTATTAGAAAAATGTATGTAAATAATTAATAAAAAGAATCAAGAGATTCTATTCACCTTTTATGGTTAGAATAAGAATTATGATAGAAAAGGATTTTTTTACATTCAAAGTAAAGAAACAAAGAGTAATGTACTTCTTTTAATTTTTTTAGATTTTATTTGTGTTTCTGTTAATTATACAAAGGACTGATTGCCGAAAAGTTTTGTTAGTCCATGAGCCGATTTCAGTTTAACAAAGGAGTCTCAGGACTCTTAACGCTTGTCCGTGTATCGAAAAAAATATCACTTTTCTAAACAATATAATTTACCAATGATACAAAGCAGACAATTGAAACTTTTACCAAATAATGTTCATATTTATTTACATATTTTCTCATGTTTTCATAAGATTTAAAGAAGTTTTTAAAAAGTTATAATGAAAAAAATAAATTGGACATTTTTTCAAAATTAAGAAAATCTACATTTTGCTGCGCGCAGGATTCTGAAGTATATTATTGATTACAATTTACAAAAGTGATTTTACCTAGTAATAAAAAGTTCAATTTTAAAGTTATACACACTTTTTGAGACATTTAGAGAATTTTTTTTTAAATACAGTTATTAAAAAAAATATGGAATTTTAAGAAAAAATTCAATTAAAATTCCTATAAAAAATTTTCTCTTAATAATTTGCATAAAATTTGATCTATAAGTCATAAAGAAGCCTTTTTTGAACATGTACATAAAATTTAACACTGATATCTTAAATAGTTTCCGAGAAATCCTGCGCGTAAGTTAAAAATTTTGTTCTGAGAAAAATGAAGTTTAAATAACAATAAAATAAAACAATAAAAGAATTCAAATCAAAGTTTAGTTTTTTCTCGATAACTCTGAGAGTTTTCAAAGTATTGTTATAATTTTAGTACCAAAATGTTCAGAACAGATGAGGCTCTAACATGCATTTTTTTCTCAAAAAGTCAAAAAATTTTGAGGTTTAAGGAAAATTTATAAATGATATTCACAAAAGTGGGATAAAATGAATACATTTCAGAAATCAAACTCTAAATCGGGCTGAAATGCAAGAGACTATAATTTGCATAATTTTTTTTTCATTTTAATTCACATGAGTTAGCTTCTTTCTCACTTCATATTTTTAAAAAAAATTTTGCACATAGACTTCGTATTTCCCTCCTAATTATTGAAAAATCTCAGTACTTCTTGGCTTAAGTAAAAGATGCACTCTGAATTTATAAAAGTTGGTTTAATATTAGTTAAGAAATTAAATTGTTTTCATAATAATACCCTTCATTATGGTTTTTATTGAAAGCTTTGGGATCTGGGAATTTACTTCATTTGGTATATTTTCTATCAGTTTTTGGTTTCTTATTTGTTAGAACTTGGAGGCGTCTTTATTATCACCATTAATTTGACCAGTGTATTAAGTTACTAAAAATCAAAATAAGGAAATTACTCTATTTTTGTCAAATCAATTTTGTCATTTTTAACTATCCTGAAAAATATTTTGGAAGTTATTTTATGTTAACAAACTTAATTAAAGTGGAAGATAGATATATTTGATTAAAATTTTGATGCAAACTATTCTATGTAATATTAGGAAGTTTTACTAATGTGAAAATAAAGTTTGATGCAAGCATACTTTATTTCATTAAAAAAATAATAGCTGATATCTTTGTAAAATTTTGAATACATTCATTATTTCTTTAAATAAGGATATATTTTTATTACTAGAACTATTAATAATCCTTTTATGATTTTGCTGTACAACTAAAAAAAATCAAGATTACCATTAGACTACTGTTCATTTTTATAAGTATTTTTATTTATGCCAATCAGGTGCAATATTAAGATCCTAGTTTGACCGTTGCAATGAAAATATCATGGGCGATGTAATAATCTATAAAAATCCATTAACCTATATTTTCAAGTCATTTCTTTAAGAATGATAATAATATTCACGTTTGATGTAATGTTAAAGGTTATAAGCTATACACACAAAACCATTGGGATGAGTTAGATTTTATTTAGGAAAACAGGTACCTGTTACTTAACACTAAGACCAATTATTTCTTAAGAATTTTTGATCACCATGACTTTTTTCTGAACAAATGTACTACAAACAAATGTTGAGTTATCAAACATGACATCATGATCATAAATAAAAAAAAAATGCTTAAAATTGTTATGAAAATACAGTTTCTTGTAGCTAAGCTCTGTTTAAAGGGTTGCTCCTGATAAATATCAATATCTCTTTTATATAAAAGTGGGATCCAAGCAATAAAACACGTAAAAATCGTAATAAAGTTTGAAGAAATTTTCATGTGAGCTAAAAAAAAATTGGTTATAAAGCAATTTAAATAATTTCATTTTTATATATGGGTCAAAAGTGCCAAAATTTGCTAACAAAAAATACGATTTTTTAATGTATTTTTAAAAAAGAAATACTCTAAGTTAATTGAATTGTTAGCAATTGGCGTTTTAAAACAAAAGTAAATGAAGAAAAATTACATAAAGAAATAAATAAAAAATATTTTGCTCTAAGAATCTCACTCTGTGATTTATTTCTCTCTCTGAATACTCCCTTAAAACTGTTATTTTGAAGTCCATTTTTACATGTGGATAAATATTTCATTTGACTAAAATAACATAACCATATTGTACCGAAAGTTATTCGAAATTTTTATTACAATTGTATAAAAATTATCATTGTGAGAAATTTAAGGAACTTTGGGACACGAGATTAAGATTTTTTTCCCCTCTGTGTACAAGGTCTTCTCGTTGTTTTCTAACATATATTTTCTTATTTGATATGCAATTATTTTCATAAACTGAGTCAAATCTTCATATAATTAAATAATATTTATTAAGATAATGATAAGTGTATATATAGTTTGAATATGGAAATGTTATGATTGATCTTTATCTATCATATTAAAGCATCTTATTTTTTGAATGAAATATGTTTTAATATTGATATGGAAAAATACAAATAAGTAAATAAAATAAAAATAAGTAAAAAAAAAATCAATGTTACTATTTTATTCGAAACAAATTTATTAATGGAAATTGCTTTTAGTGCTTTAATTGCTCCGCTCTTATTTCAATTTTATGATAACTTTTAAAAATACATTACACATGACTGGTTTCAAATAACTAAACATTTTTAAGCTACATAGTACATATAATATGACAATTATTGAAGTTTTCCAAAAACTTCAGAAATTACAAATTCATCGTAATTTTTTAATTACTCTGATTTAATTATTTTGAAAAATATGTATATTTATTAAGTGATTTTCAGTTTGAATGATATTTTCCTACCATCCGAACAGATAAAGAAACCAATCATCAGTTTATGAGTTTTGATAGACACATAATGGAAAGCGAATTTTTAAAAGAGGGAACATTCATTAACTTGTGTTCTTATCATGTTTTCAGCATCTCTGGTTTCAGTGTTTGGTGTTTGGAGTGTCCATGGCCTTTACTTGTACATCAAAACCGTCCAAACACCGGAGGGAAAAATATTTTTACTTACATTCTATTTATTTTAATAAATTTGTAGAAAGGTGAAATTATTCTCTAACAATTTCAGAAAGCTTTTTTATAAGGTCTCATCAGGAAGTTAAGATACGTACTGGTTTCCTTTTAATTCATAGATATAAATGTATATGAAATAATTCAGCATTGATAAATATGGTAATAAGAATTTCCTAGCTATTTTTTTGAGTCCTATCTTAAGATTAGTTTTAAGTAAAAGTAATTATATTCCACTAATCATATAACTAGATAAAAATAATAAATATTGTTAATCATCATTTATCACTTTTAATCATCATTTTTATCATAATCATTTTAATCTTGATAATAATGTATTAGCTAACCGTAAATAAAATGATTTAAAACAGAATATTATTTTTAATTATTTTTTTTACTTATGAGTAAAAGAAATTATACTTAAAATCACAGGTATGAATACTTATGAATACAAAAACTTATTTTTGACTTTTAAATTGCTGTCTCATTACATATATGTTTTGATATTTTATTTTAAACAAAATATATTAAAGTCAAGACCATGTACGCTTATACATATAAGAAGTATTTTCTTCTGAAAGAATTAAATTTCTGATATAAATCAAGCATTCATGTCTAAATACAAATATTTTCTGTTTTGAAACACCACTTTAACAACCACTCATCAATACTGTAATACAATTCTATAACGCTGATTGATTATTATTTGTTTCGCTTTCCGTTATAAGACTTATAATATATGGTCACTAAATTATACTGTCAAATGAAGAGAAAAGACAAATGAATCAAATTAATTTATTTTTATTCAAGTTAAGAATACTTTAAATTCTGATGGCAACCTACTCTCTCTATGGCAGCTTTGCCTAAACGGGCCTGAATTATCATCGGTAATAGTAAATCAATTTGTTTCTTAACGATTATCTTGGGTTTGAGTGAGTAAAATAGCTTGAAGAGAGTTTTCGTTTCTTGAACCCTTTATCTATCCCTTACAAGATCCCTCTGATCGCTTCTTAGATTACGAACGGTTGGTTCAGATGTCTCACTTAGATTCACTGTCATCAGCTAACTAACTTCTAACATCATTTTTAAATTCTTAGTTGATTACACATGCATTTCATCTATTCATCAATACATTTCATAGTTTCAATCTAATTAACATGAATCCCATTTTATTTTACTGTGTTCGAGGTTCCTTTTTAACAAATTCAAATTAAAAAGTCCCCAAAGTGAGTTGAAGAGAAAATCGTATTATAGCCCAATGTTACAATACTAATATTTGAATTCAAGAAGCATTAATACTGATTAATTTCTTAAACATTGAAAGTCAATCACATATAGTAAAGAGTCTGGTGGAACAATTATCAACTATACTACATGTGTGTCTAGTATATTGTGATATATTTTACGTAAAATATATAAATATATATTTATAGTAAAACAAATGAAACATCACACTTACCTTTAAATTACTATTTCTCAAATTTATTTTTGCAATGTTAAATCTATATATGATTCAAAGCGATACATATAATTAACTTTTTTCTGTGGTTGGAGTTTGTCACACAACATAAAGTGGATCAGAAAACATGAATGAAAGATTTACAATATTGTTGCTTTGAATAATAGTAATACTTTTATATTGTATTAAAGCTCGTTATAAGATAGTTATCAAGCTACATAAATTTTTAAAAACAGTGTTTGTAAAAGATAAGGAGAAGTAACGCACGAAACATTTATTAATAAGCAATATCTAACAAGAATTTCTATTTAATAAACTTAAAAATATTTCAAAGAATAACACATTTTAAATTTAATAAGTACTGATTTAAAAAGGAAAACACAACTTGTCAAGTATTTTGTTATATTTGTTATAAGTTCATGTTTTTTTTTAAAAATCTTGTGTATTTTTACTACCATTTTAAAACTTGAAATCGCTGAGTAATACTTTAGAATATTGTTCAGAATATCACAGAGATAATTTAATAAAAATTTTTTATGCAACATATAAATCGAATTATACATTAACTAAATTAATTATTCTATGAAAGAAATAATGGAAGAATTGATTTCAGGTTTTCTTGAAAATCTTTGAGAAAAAATCTACATAAAGAGTAAAAAAATTATCAGAAAAGTTGAGTTTTCAGTATTTGAATTGAAATATGAAAATAGAAATAATGAAACAACTTATTTTAACAAAATTTAATAGAATAACAGGGATTCTGTTTCAGATAACTTTCGTTTATAAAATAAGAAATACTAATTGTATAACTAATTTTTGTAACAACTTTTTAGTTCCTTCATATCAAAAAGCATA
>BMAW01027786.1:845644-879180 GCA_019974015.1 Nephila pilipes
AGCATAAGATTTAAATAAATATATTTAATTTTAAGTCTTTAATTGCATTTTCTAAAAAAAAAATATATATTATATACATATATATATATACATATATTATTATTATATATATATATATAATACATTCATTTATATACATATATTATAATATATACATATATATATACCCATATAGCCGATACATGCGGTTAAGTCCAAAACACAAAATTGAGAAAATTAATTTTTGATACATTAGTTTTTAAAATCTTGGTTTATTAACTTTAATTAGGGAGAAAAGTCTTTTCTTTCGAGGTGTAAACCTGCAAAAAAAACAAGATATGTACAGGATGTAAAAAACGTAAGATGAAACAATGATCAGCATTTAAAATTTTAGGACTTATACCTTTGCAGCTGAAAAGATAAGAAATTTTGTAAAATAATAAAATAACATTTATTGTCATAAGTTTTATGTTTATTCATCATAACAAACATCATAGAAGAAGAAGAATTTAATCTTTATTCAAAGTTTATGTAAAAAATATTGATAAAAGGTGGACTTCCATTAATGGCTTCTGAAATTATTATACAATGTATTCAGAAGCCATTAAAAAAGGCTGTCTAATCCAGAAAAAAGTAACCAACGAGTAAACTTTAATAACTAAGAAGATTATTATTTATTTTCATCAAAATTTCCAAAATCAGAAAATATCAAAGAATTGACTTAACCGCATTGGCTCTGATGGGTCTTATATATGTGTGTGTGTATGTGTGTGTGTATGTGTGTATGTGTGTGTGTGTGTGAAATTACTCAGATATAATTTATCGATTAGTAAAAGTGAAATAAAAAGGTAATATTCGAAAGAATTAAAATTCACAGATCAATAATTGAAAAGTATAATTCATTGTAAATAGAAATAAATAATTTTCATGAAAGAAATGCAGTCCTTTGCATATTCTCATTTCTACCCTATTTTATCTAAGAGCAAATACTTTTACAAATTTAACTCAAACAAGTTTACATTTGTCCACTATACTATCTGATTAGATCAATCAAAGCGGAATTAACGGAATTACATACGCACTTTAATTAGATCAATCAAATGAACAGGATTTTCGTTTATTCAAAATCTTTTATTTGACAGCTAGAAGGAAATGATTTTGAATTAATCTTTTAATTCCTTACCTCCACTTATTTTAATTATGAAGATTGTTTCTAAGAAACGTATAAGAAATTTTTTTCAGTAGTGAACCAATTGTTTGGCATTTTGTTAGACCGTATAAAACATCCACAGTTATTATCTAATCAAGAATATCTAAAAAATTACTATACTTTTATCAATGATATCGAAGTAATTTCTAGGTTCCTCTCTTGTTATGTAAAGACAGAGTCTTCTTATTCTTTCCTTTATGTGACCATTTTAGTTTCACATAACTAGAATATGTTGATTAATTGATGATAATAAATAATCTTGTTTTATAAACAACATGTATAACAAATATCCAAAAGAGAAGGATTTAATAAATAATTATGATTTTCCAAACTGTTGTCAGAATGTAAAATAAAATTTAAAATGAAGTTTAAAGTCTTATAACCCTTTACTGACTTGATTTTTACAGCGAGAACTAAAATAATTGTTTTGTGTTGCATTGATAAATTAGCTCATGATTAGAGTACCATGCTGCATTTAATACTATTAGGTTCTAGTAAATTTGTAGTATGAGAATATTTCTGTAATGCAAATCACATTACTGAAATAGAAAGCAATACGTAACTGAACGAAGTACAACAGCTAAACTACTCCTATTTATGATTTAGATAATTAGATATTCAGTAATCGTTCTTGAAGTCTTGAAGCTTTATAATGCCTGTATGTAATTAAGTGAAAAGCTCTTGATTCTGCTTTATATATGCCAGGAGAATTTATTGTAAAGTAATATACAAATAGCTTCATAAACTAAAATAATTAATTCATATTTGGTTAAAATAATTTTTTTATTCATCAAGATTGGATATATAGAAGTTCCAAAAACTTTTTGTGAGAAATATGATTGTTTAAGAAGTAAAATTTAATTAATAAGCAAAACTTTGATGAGTTAATATCACATGATAGCTTATTTTGATTGAAGTTACATTTTATTTTATAAATGAAAGGAGGTATGGCAATTTGTTCCTCTTAATCACTTTTAATTTGAGAAATTATACTATCTTTTCAAGAGTGGGCACTTTTACTTATTTGAAAATTTCTTTACATTTTGATCACCTGAAAACAGTTTAACCAATGGTTTTTTTCTTATTCCTTGATTTAGATTTTTTTAAAAATGAAATAAATATTTTTAACGAGAAACAAATTTTTAAAAAATGCGTTTTGTGTAATATGAACTACATTTGGGAGAGTATTGAAAAGCATACATAAAAATTCAGCATGTTAATCTGAAGTCAAAGTTCTTTCTTGAATTTAAAAAAAATAATTTTTAATGTGTGGCTCTGGAAAGGGAATTATAGTTTTCTTTAAAAAAAAATTATCAACAATATTTTAGCAACATCAGAAATCTATAATTAGGAATAAAATTATTTTTCTCTACAGTTTCCATTAATTTTTATTTTTGTGCATTTTATGTTAAATATAAGATATTGGCTTAGAAAAATATAAACAGTGAAAAATAAATTGAATTGAATTTTGAAAATTGAATTTTGATCCAGAATAGTTCTATTTCAAAAATTTTGAACTCTCAAACAGAGTTTTGAACATAGTGTTTTGATTATATGATCTTTTTTTTTTATCACTTTTTTCTGTATTATATGATAAGATAGCACTAATAGTACTTCAAGTACTTTGTTAAAAATAAAAATGGGATTTGTTCTCACAAACTCAATTCAATAATTTATTTTGAATAACTTAAACATTTTTGAAATTTGAACAACTTCTAGATATTTAATAAATGGATCAAACTTGAAACTGATCGAATAGCAGTTTTTTTTTTTTTTTTTTTTGTTTTTATTTTTGTTGATCTGGTATGAATATTGTTTGATTTTTTTAAATGCAGATATATATTTCATTTTCTTAAACTTAGTGAAACAAAGATGGTTTACTTCTCTTTATTAACATTTCCAGGTATATGGGATGCTAAAAAAAATCTTGAAATATGGGTCTCTTTCATCAAGGGGTACATTTAGATGAACAACAAAATTCGTTGAAAGACTTTCTTACCACTAAAACCACCCATACCCAAAGTTGAACTCATTTTGAATATTTTGAGACACGTTGTTTAAAAAGAGCAAACACGTGATCGTAAAATAAACAATATATTACGTGGACCTACATTACTCGGATTCAAATTAGGTACCGATTCAGTGAGGCAAATATGCTTAATTACATATTAGGCTGAAATACGGGATTATTAGGTATCGGAGAGACTGCGTGCAAAAATGTTGGAAATGAAAGAGGGGGAAGGAAAAAGTGGAAGCCTTCATGTCAGGCAAAAATAAAGGAGGGAGGAGAGCTATGAGCAAACTTTTCCCCAAAACAATAACTCATTTGCCCACAGTCGATGCCTGTTTTATGAAAGGCGAAGGAGGCAAAAGAATATGCAAATGTTGTTGGCATGCACCTCCCACCCCGGTTGCCGTACTTTTACTTCCACTGCTTTCGTCCCCGGAGAGGGTGAGGGGGGATTTCTGTACACCGCGCAAGAGAAAGAGAGGGATAGGATGCGGAAGAGGAGTTTTTGCAAAGAAGATGGAGATGCGGATGGATCGGGATGTGGTGAGGGCGGAGCTAGGTGGTAAGGCAAGCCATGTCATTGGAGCTCGGACTCGGGCTCAATATTCCGCGATCCAGTGGGCGACATCCACACTTTTTATCGAGTGTGGGGGGTGAGAGGATTAGAGGGTTGGCAGGCTCATCCTTAGCAACAACTCAAGACAAGAAGTGCGGTGGAAAAATAAAAGAAAAATACCGGTCGATATCAGAAGGGCAGGAACTCCTCAGTGCGCGTGTTCTGTAGGAGCCTGCCAGAAAAAGACTTTTCTCTCTGTAACAGATTAATTCCATCACCCCCGGTTTTTTTCGTTCAGCTGGAGCCGCTCAACCGCACCTCGGATGAAAGTCGAGCGAAATTTCGCCTTGCTAATGACGGCACTCACTCTTTTCAATTGTGAGACTACTCGGATTAGGAAATTGCCTCTGTCTTGGACTTTTCCGGGGACACGCATGTAAAACTACTTCTTCGCCCTGGAACTTAGTAAAGGGCCGAGCATAAAAAGACATTCATAATCATTTGATAATTGGGATTTCGGCCTTTTGCATTTCGTTTTCGTTTCTCTGACTTCTGTTGCTATTGTTGGAGCAAAACTGCCTTGAGAATTTTCAAGATATATGGCTGAGGCTAAATTTGACGAAGTCCACGTCTTTTCTCACAAAAATTTAGCTTTACATATAAAACAGTTGTTATCTTTATTGTAATGTTCGTTACTAAGAAAGACAGGGCATTGTTTTGTTCTGGTAAGGAAGGCAGAATATTTAAAATATTAATTTCTTTGATTTGAGCCTTTAGTACCATGCTTTGTTACATTATCCCCCCCAGTAATAAAGAATATAATATTTATCCCATTTAATGCATTTTGGGAATGGGTGCATAGAAACATATTATCCACAAACCATGTGAAAAATTTCATGTGTACTTTGCATTAGAAATACATAACAAAAAATCTAGCTTTTATAATTTTATTATTTATAACAAGGTGGAATATATTAAAGAATTCAAGGATCAGTATAATACTTGAGTCTGTCAACTTATGAAAAATAATATATTCCAAATAATCTTTAAAGTATTAAAGTTTTGTTCATTGATTATATCTCGCTTTATGACCTACTTCCAAACAATGCAAAATTTTGGTTGTCCCTTCTAAAAGGCTAATACTATACACATTACATAATCTTGATATTTATAAATTATTTCTATTAAACGAGGTATTACAATATCGAACAACTGTATTTTTTAAAATATAAAATCCATTTGTAAAAGGAAAACGATGTGACAAATTTTTCTAATACTATTCAAATGCAGTCTACAAATAACGTGTCTATATATCTACTTAAAAAATCATCACCTTTCAGGTGTAAATTTAATAGAGCATGAAACATTTTGAGCAAATTTTCTAAAGATATATAAGCTAGATATCTAAAGATAAAGATATCTGTAGTTTTTCCTCCTCATGAGGCATAATTATTTGAGTTGAGGTAATTTAATCAAACATTAAGTGTATTATATTAATTTTAATAATATATTTTTATTAATTCCTTTTTATTATTCTCCCTAAGAATTTATTTATTATGCTCTCTAAATTACTTTCTATTGTTTTTGATTTGTTTCTCTAAAAATTATGTATATTTTTATTTTAAGACTGCTAGAAGATGCTATAATTTCTTAAGCATTTGATACTAACTAAAATTAACTCTACATGTAAAATTAACTAATGCCATTTTCATGAAGAATTATTTAACATCAATACTTAATCCTAACGTGGTTCGAATTACAGTTTTATTTTTATTTCTTTGTTTATATAGTAAATTTATATAAAGGCTACATTCATTAAACATTAATCTAAGACGTCATTGCTTTACCTATTATATATAATTTCGTATTATCTATGCAATATTATTTTAATTTCAAGTACTTTTCAATAATGAACTCTTATAATCGAAGAAAATGAGCGCAGTCATAATAAAATAGTTGACATTAAATGCCGTAGTGTTTTTTGTGTAATCTTGAGAAAAAAAAGCGGGGAAACATCAATTTTATATCAAATTAATTTTGATGAATGAAAACATTAACAAAACTTTCAAAGGATTAATACTTAAGTGGTTCATAATTTTTGCAGGAAGAAATGGCAAGTTTTATCCTTCCATTTCTTGTTAAATTAAAAATAGATTCATGGCTATATTAAGATTCTTATTTCTTTACAACTGTTTTTATCACATCTCTTAACTTTTTTAAATAACTACAAGATACCCTAGGTCATAAAGTTAATTGTTTTATGAATAGCGTTTTGAGAATCTTTTCATGAGAGACGGTATTCTTTAGTAAAATAAGAGTGCGTTGTACAAAATGAAAAACTGCCTGAGTACAAAAATGATTTAGTGCGAAGCAGAAATGTGTTCAGGATTTCATTTTTCAAGGATTCAATATTAATTTTACATGATGCAAATGTTATGTCAATAGGATTTGTTTCTTAAACATATTATGCAAAATATCGCTCATTCTTTCCTCATCTGTGAATAGAAATATGATTGAAGTAGCTGATAGATAAATAAATTCGGTGGTTATCAAGCAATTCCTATAATATATATAAAACAAAGAAATTAAACATGGTAAATTTTAAAATGAAACAAAGATTGAGATGACATAAATTTTAGTTTTTAACAAATTAATATTTTCCCTTTGCATTTTTTCACGATTTGTGGGCAAATATCTTTGAATCTAAAACTCTGAAAATAATTAATTGTGATAGATTTATATCTGTTAAATAGAAAAAGTTCTGCGAATAGAATATACGTCTTTCATCTAGTTTGTTTAACTACCACTATTTGCGCAAATTTCAGTAAATGTTTGTCAAGCCTTACTTATTTCTTCAAACTGAGAATAAAATGTTTTGGACTTTTCAAACTCCATTTCACCTTGCTATATTTGAACCTTTCTTTTCTAGTTTTCATTTGCTATAGAAAGTTATTCTAATTTAACTTGAATAGCTGTTTTGGCGTAAATTTAATTTAAAATCGAAGGAGTTTTCTAACAAGCTTTTCTACAAGCATATGAAATAGTAATATTTATCCATTTGAATTTATGTTTATAATATGCAATATTCATTGTAAAATTTTTCACTAGATCAGATTCAGTAAATATAAGTCTTAATTGTTTTTTCTAGCATAAATGTTGCACTAAAGCTATTTAAAGGGTTGTGTACCATAATTTTGAGTAATCGTCAAATTACCAAGGCTATATAAGAACCATTAGCTTATTTCTTAAATTTCTTCAACACGTAATTTTAGAACTTTGAGATCCAGTTAGAATTAATGCTAGATTTGTACTTAACATTACAGACCACATACTTGGCATCTTAAAAATCAGATGATTTTCAGAGCCTAGGTATGCAGGACTATATAAACAATTGGTTGATCTTAAGGCCTTAAGTTACATTTCGAAACCATTAAGACTTTAAATTAAACAAGATTTAAGGCAAAAAGAAGTGGTAGAAGGATTTGTATTGTACTTAGATAAACTATTGAATAACATACCATACAAATATTTCGAGAAAAAGTAGATTTCTCTGTTTGTATTTTTATTGATATTAGAACTTTTGAATATTTGAAGATCCTACTATACATTAGATAATTACTGAATTGTAATTAGGTCACTGAAGTATATAAGCAAAATGAAATATGTAATTTTATCAAGCATTAAATATATAATCCAATGCAAATATTTCAGTTATTACACAATGTCTGCTGCAATAATTATCTTATACTATAAATTTTTAAGACGTTAGTTCGAGTCAAGAAATTTCCAATGATAAAACATGCTTGGTGCTGTACGTGTGGGAATAACTACATATTAATTTTGAAAAAGAGAAGTTTAAATTTATATAGTAGTATTTTATTTAAATGTTTGTAGAGAGGGAATAAATGTTTATGACATAAAAATCTTATTCTATGAAATAAGATTTTTATGTCATAAACATGTTTCTATACTTAATTTTTTTTTATATTAATTTTTTTTGGTAAGTATGTCTTAACATTGAATTGTTACAAGTGGCTTTAAATCAGTTAAAAAGTATTAAAGTTTAAAAATATTGTAATGTAAGGGTGGTGCAAACTAAATTAAATTTATTGACAAAAAAGGGCACACAAAAATACTGAGCTCAAATTGATATACGAGTTATGCTGTCTTAACTTTGGAGTGTCTAATTCTGTGATTTATTTCAGGTAAAAATATTTTATAGTTTTTGAAAGGAATTAGACCAAAAAGTTCTATAAGAGCACTATTTTGAATCTACATCATTGATATGAAATGAATATTAAATAAAATGTTATTTTAAATGTTATTTACTTTGAGTGCATATTACTCAAAGTAAAAGTAAATTGCTTTTGCTATTCACTTATGATTGATTAAACATATTGGTTTTAAGAGCATGAATCGAAAATTTCCACTGAAACAAGAAAATAAACATGCACCATCTTTATGAATCAGTTTTCACAGAAATTTTATTTTTCAGGAAGTGTAACAATAAAATTTTATTTCAGTAGCAATAGTGATATTAGTGGTCATTCGTAGGATAAATGAGTACTGAAAATATATCCCACCTTATTGCTAGTTGTAATAGTTAATATTATATTAATTTTATTCTTTGCTTGTATATGATAGTTCATGTATTCAATTGTCTGTAATCAGTTTCATCTGCTTAGATATTGTCCGTGAAAATAGTATTGTGATCAAGAAGTTTTGAAAAATTTGTACTAAATACATTAGTTTATTTCTTTCTTTAATTAAAAATAGTTTTACTTGTTATCTTAACACTTTTACGTAAGGAATGCTTTTATATAAAAATGTTTGCATACGAATCTTTTGTTATTAATTTCTGTAAACATTGTTAAAACATATAGCTTATATTTTAATGTTATTTACAAAAAAATTTCAGGCTCTAAAAGCGCTGAATAAACATATTTAAGAAAATTTGATACTATTCAAAATAAAAATCTTTGAGAAATCCCACAAGGAAGAAAAATATATTTATGAGTTTTCTCGATAGAGGGAAGAAACTATTTTTTAAGAATAAAAAGAAATCACAAAATAAACCTAAAATAGATAAACGCTTGCTAAAATATCGTAGACTTATGCAACAAACAAAACAGAAAATTAAACGCAAATTCAATTAAAAACTAAGAAAAATAATATTTTGGTCATTCATCCATGTTACGCTTACGTTTTAAATATAATGAAGACAGATATTTGTTTACCAATTATTTTGAAAAGTGGTAATATAATGCAATGTAAAGTAGAATCTTGGAACTATTTTGCAAAAAAATGTTTTAAAAACATTTTATTACTGATTATGAGGAACAAACTCTTTTTATTGAAGTAAAGGGGCAACAGTATTAAACAAGTTTTGTTAAACAGAATATTATGTTTATAGAAATTTTCGCATCAAAAGAATGCACTACCAATAGAACCATTGTATGTGGATTTTAAATGTTAGGAATAATAGATAAATTAAAGCTAAAAATTTAATGTGGTAATTTGGGAAAATAAAAAAGGCATTTGATTTAGAAATACAAATTAAGATACTTTATAAGCTTGATTTATTATAGAATTTCTAATTTGGATTTTATTTCTTACTGCGTTCAAATATTTGTGATTAGCACAAAAAAAAAAAAAAATGAAGGATTACTATTATAACACTTTAACTCAAAATAACAATTAACAATAATATTATTAAGTTAAAATTACAATTGCGAATGTTAGAAAAAAAAGTTAGGATTTGTTGGACATGATTTTGTCGTTATATAAGTACGAGTACTACATATAAGAATATCAGAAGAATATTTGGGAACTGCTTAAAGTTTTTTAATAAACAAAATTTTACTATTTACAGATAGACTTTTAATTCATGCGAAGTACATGAATTAACAGAACAAAAACAGATGAATGAAAAATAAATAATAATGATCTCTCTTTATTAAATATTTTGCGTTTCAAAATGTTGCTTTCATCTTTTTCATGATACGTAAAAATAATTTTACACCTAATAAACCTGATATGAACGCTTTTCTGATAGTAAATTATTTAATTTTTTTCAAAAATATAAAACATTTTTTTCATGATCGTTAAGATTCAAGTACTTTTGTGTGCCACAGAAATATTAATTTAAAGCATAGATAAAAAAAAAAAAAAAAAAACTGTAACTAAATCAGATTATCAGAATAAATCAGAACACTATCTATGACAGAAATATTTTCTTATTTAAATTAATTTGTGTTATTAGGTATAATTGTTTGCTTCTTTTTACTGATAGTACTTTCAACCTGATATATAAACTTAATCTAAGTAGTTAATATTTCTAGAGTATATGCATATTAAGATTATGTCAAAGATGATAATTAAAACTAAAAAACTTGCTTACCAGAAAAAGAAATGTGATAAAAAAATTTGTGGGTCTTTGAGTCATTTTTATAAAATGTAATTAATGTTACAATTCTCTCCGATTATAAAGCAATTAAAATTTTTTAATTATAAGTTAATAGAAGTTTATAACATGCTGTATTCATAAAGTAATTCAAAATTAATATTAAAAGAATAACTTTTTTTACAGTAAATTTATTCTTTTTATATACAATGCAACATAAATAATTAACTATCACTTTTATAATTTCATACAGTTTTGCAATCAAAATTATATAAACGATCTGCTAAATTGGAATTTAGAAGGATTTTATTATGTTTTTAATCAATTCAGTTCAGTTCGTAACAATATATGTAAGAAAATACCAATATGATATTATTTGAATCATAACTATTTATTAGCTTATAAGAGATAAAATTATATAATTAAATTATTTAAGGAAAATTAAAAATATTATTTTTGAAAAGAGTTGCCTTTATTATTTCTTTCTTTCTATAGGAAATTAGAAATCTTATAGTTTATATCAGATGAACATTTCTCAAATTAATTATAAGCTGAAATGTTTTTTAATGTATCTTCTTATATTTTGAGGTAAAATGTGCTTGTGTGTTTTGAAGAAAAATAAATGTTTGTTTGAAGTTTTCATTAAGAAAAATTGTTTACATTTTCATTCTTATGTTCAAATAATTTTCATCACCGTTTATAATTTTACTAAAGAAATCTGTTCTCATGAAGAGTTTCTTTTGTACAATGTGAATTAAAATCATGTAATTAGTCTTCTCTGTTATTGCAAATGTAAAATATATTTCAACAATCGAATCAATGTAGTTCAGAAATTTACACTGAAAAATTTATATTAATTGCTTAGGAAACATTCCAAGTAAAATGTTGGAAACTTACTTTAAAGCTTAATTTTTCTAATAAAGCTTATTTTCTAATGGTTATAATTTATTTACTAAAAAAAAAATGAAAATTATGCACTTAAATTTTTGTTTAAATCTGAATGATGATTATCTTGAACTATATTAAAAAATAGATGGTTTCATAACTAGTTGATTTAACTCATTAATAGGCATGTCGAGTTATAGATATATTGAAGAAAATCACTAAAATCTTTTATGAAATAAATTTAGATATCTCTATCAAATTAATATACGTTCATGGGAAAATTAAGAGAATTTGCAAATTATTTCTATTTTTTCAAAAAAGTTTTGAATCAAAGGTATTAGTTTTGTTGCCAAAGAATTATGCAAATATTTAGATTCGAATGCGTAAGCATTCATGAGGTGTCTGCGGACCTGTGACAGCAGATGTGACATAAGCATTACGAAAAGCTGTCTGCAATTTGTGTGCTCGTATTCCTCTACAGCATTCACAGTTTTCCTCGTAAGAGTTGAGTAAATTTTATAAGGTATCAGGTAAAACGAGTAACCAAGAGCGTATGGATGATGGAATGAGATGAAGAATTGTAGTTAGAAGGGAGGCAAACTAATCACAAACGCAAGTGGCTACAGAGCTTAATGTAATTCCCTGTGTCGTTTTCAATTTGTGGAAACAATTTTTGGACACTGAATCCATAACGAGAAGATATTAACAATATTGATCAATATCTGAAACGATTCATTAATTGGCCCTTTCAGCGGAATAAAACAGGATTGTTACAGCTTCCCAGCTCTCACGTGAGCTGTATACTGCATATGAAACCCTCGGTCTGCAACATAGTTCAGACTTATGTTCTACTTTTTACAGGCACAGCCGGTCCTGGGTTTCTGTTTATGGACAACAGCACTCGTCCACGCAAGGCTCAGCAGCTCAACGATTACGTGGAAAATGAAGACATTCATCGCATGTATTGGTCATTCACATCACCTGATCTTAACCTTATAGAGTATGACTGGAATGCTCTTGAGAGAGCAATTATATCTCGCCATCTCCTTCTAGAACTATCCCGGAGCTAAAAACTGCCTAGTAGATGGAGTGAGATCGACTACCACAAGGATTCCTCAACTGCCAAATTTTAATTTCTGAATTTTGTTTTTCCTCTAATTCCACTTAAGAATAATCTGAAAATTGATTTTAGTTCCTCGAATTCCTTATGGTTAAAGTGGTTGGCAACCAAACTTAATGCTTCAATCTTATAAGGACGAACACCAAAGAATTTCTCTGCTCCAAAACAAAATCACACAATTAGCTATTAGAGAAAATAAGTTTAATTGCAAAGTATGTTATTTAAATTATATACGCCTTATGTGTGTTTATATATTATTTGCTTTCATACATTATTCTTCTCAATTTATTTTTTTATATTTCAGAGCATCTTTCATTCATTGAAAATGAAGATGGAAAAAGATTACTTTAAAAACGGATAAGAAAAATGTAGAAAAAATCTTAAATTAGAAATATGAAGTATCCTCAAGCAAGAAGAGAAGCAGAGATGTTTAAAAATTGGAGATTGGATTGTCCAGAATAAAAAACTGAAAAGACAAATACGTTAAGAATTGCAAAAAATGAATAAATTTTTCTTTTATATGAAAATTCTTAGATCAATTCCCAATTTTTCTTATTTTTCCAGTTATAATAAAAAAGGAATGTGTTATAAGAAAAGGAGAAATATTTAAGTTTAGTTTACGATAAAATATCTGCAACCTGGTAGTATTTCACATGTTTCATTATTTTCAAAAGTTTTTATTGAAATAAATTGTTTTATTTCTAGAAGGAAGCTATTTCTTATTTCTCTATCTAAATTTAACCAAATCGAAAATTTACTATTTTTATTTCTAGAAATACCCAGAAAATACGTTTTTTAGTATATTTTGATTGTAGTTTAAAAATTTTAAATAGTTTTTGGAGGAAATCAATGATAAAAAGAAAGCATCAAACCATAATTTAAAACCTATATTTTTTTTAAAAATTAAAGCACTTTAAATTCGAAACATTATATAATTCATGAAAAATGTCAAAGAATCAAAGATTCTAGTTACTTTAAACTCTGTTTAATGTAAACAAAGGCTTAGGAAATCACAAGCGTAAAATATATTCATTAAACAAAATATTTTCAAAATCTTTAGATTCAAGTGTATCAGTTTTATGTATGTCAGTATCAGATTTAGTAAGCAATTATTTATTTTGTTTTATTTAAGAAATTAAGTAACTGCTTACTTGCATTGATGTATTATAAACACAAACTGAGTAAAACCGTTTTAAGACTTAAAACTATTAAAAAAATAATTAGCATGTATTTCAATTCACTTAAAATGCGATTTTAAGACATATTCTTAAAAGTAATCGTTTCTTCGTATAATTTCAGTCCATATTTTTAATAATTGCGTGATTACTTTTCAGCGTGTTTATAGCACTTAACTAGTATATGAAATGGAAGAAAGTATAAAGTAATAAATAAAATCATTTAAATATTTTTTGCTTTATTTGTATGAAAATACATTCTAAATAAGAACGCAAATTATGAAATTAATACTAATGATCTTAATTTAAATTGTATACTTGCACATGCAAGATATCGATAATAAATCGTTGGTAATGTTAAGTTATAACCGCAAAAAGAACTGAAAAATGATTCAAACAAAATAAAATGTAGTTTTAGAAAAGTTGATGATAAAAAATTAAATTAAATTAAATTAAATAAGTAAAATTACTAATATCTCTGAAAAAAGGGTGAGGTTAAGTCCTAAAATTTTTGCTTATATTTTTCAATTTCATTTGTTACAACTTCAATTTTTGCCCTTGAAAAAAGTAATACATTAATCTAAAGATAAAAATTCAAAAATATTACTAAACTAAAAATCTATTTTAAAGGAATTTTAAAAAGTAAAATCCTCTTAAGAATTTACTGATTTACGGAATCGAATTCTAAAACACTTCATGCACATTTTATCTTTAAATTAGTTAATTATCCCGAAATGATAGTGAATCTTACCTTTTCAACGGCATTTTAACATTATATTAAAATTAAGTTTCTTGTTTCTACATAGAGATGTATGTAATACTCTAAATATAGATATGTACGCTCTTATATATAGTTTTGCTTCTGCAATGGTATTAAGATTATTTAAATTCAGTAAAATTCAGCTTTTATGTTAAATGCACTTGAAAACGGAAAAGAACAAACTTCTTATACTTAAAACAGAATACTTTATATTATATTTAATTTTTTCTTCAAATAAGTTTATTTCTTCTTATATAAGTATATTTAACCATTAGAGTGAAATAGTTCTGAACATAAAATAATTTTTTTGTGATAAGTAGTTTACTTAAGAAATATTGCTTACATATCCAATAGTATAAATAGAAAAAAGGGGAAAATATTTCGTAACTGAAGCTTATTAAAATAATCACTATTATTAATTGCAATTAGTGATAAAACTTATAAATAAGACAAGTGCTTGGATTGTAAGTAATTTAAATTCTTATTAAGTTATTAAATCATAAAATTTAAATAAAGAAGGAATTTTGTTTGGGGGAAAACGTATTAAAAACAGCTAATTCTGGAAGAAAATGCTCTTTTTTCCTTATTTTTGTATGTGTAGAGATAATTTCGAATGTTATGAGAAATTCGAGTACGAGTTTTAAGAAAAATGTAGAAAGTCTTGACCAATATTTTACTTCCATGGAATTACTGGATGAATAATAATCTTATGTTGATAAATTCCTTACATAAAAATAGTGATTCTAAAACTTGAGCGAATTTTTTTAGGGAAGGAAAAAATACGTTTCCTATATATTGAGGAAATTAGAATCGGATGCTGATTTTTAGTGTCTGAAAGCTTGTTTCAAATAAAATAACTGAAAAAAATTCTTTAGTGGAAAATTTTTTATAGAAGGGATAACGCGAAAGTGTCTAAGCTTTATATTATTTAACAAAATTAAAGAATGTAATGGTTTATTTGACAAAATTAACGAATGTAATGATTTATTTAAACAAAATTAGCGAATTTAATGATTTATTTAACAAAATTATCAAATTTAATGATTTATTTAGCAAAATCAAAACTAGTTTCTACATGGAATGATAGTTGTATATACATAGAGATACAATTTTGCGTTTTGTGAGAAATTTGAGTATGTATTTTAGGAAAAACTTGGAAAATGTTGGCCAATATTTTACTTCCGTGGAATCAATGGATGACTATACATTTGATGTTGATTAATTCATTGCATAAAAATAGTAACTTTAAAATTTGAGTGAATTTTTATAGGAAAAAAAAAAAAAGAAAACGTTACCTACATATGGAGTAAGTTAGAATCAGTTGATGGTTTTTAGTATCTGTAAGCATGTTTCAAATAAATTTGCTGAAAAATACTGAATTGGGGGAGAAAATTCCATGAAAGGGGTGACCCGAAAGCCTGCGCTTGTCGATTTCTCGCAACCCGGAATTGCAGCCCGAACCGCTTTCGAATTGTTCGCCATATGACGTCACGGGAGTGTGGCTTGGGATCAGGAAATGATAAAAGGTGACTTCCGGGACCGCATCAGCTGTTGCGGAGACACTCTTTCTGGTTCCTTCAATTCCCGCTTCCGGGTTACGCGAGGGGAGCATCGATATTTGATTGACTTGACGCACTTTCGGAAACCATTGCTGTTAGAAACTGAAAATACTAATTAGAGCAAAGGGAGCGAATTGTTTAGTCAATGTGTTTCGAATGCTTTGAAATCTTTTCAGTCCTAGTGGTGTAAGATTTGGCGAACTTTATTCTTGAATGCTCTTATTTCAGTTGTGAATAAATTTCATGCTTCAGAAAAGTTTGGAGTTATATTTCTTTTTAAAATTTTCATCAAATTTTAAATGATATATATATATATATAAACACAAATTAATTTTAACTATAAATAAAGAAAGATAACGCGTTTTTTCAGTATTAAAAGTATCACAGCCCAAAATTTTACAGAAGAAAATAAATCTGTCAAATCATATAAATGAATTAAAAAAAATTAAAATTTCACTTTCACATTTTAAAATCTATTTCTACAGTATCATCGATCATTGAATTTGAATTACAATTAGGAGTAAAACTGTTCGCGTCTTTAGAGAAAATGATCCTTTTTAATACCCACCTCCTTTAATGATAAAATAATAAATTTGAATATAACTCTTTTTCCCATTTTTGAACGGAGATCGTTCATTATTAGGTGAATCTCTCATACAGGAAAATAGTGCATGGCAGGAATTATTCCATTTTTATACGTTAAATATTTAGTATTACTAAAGAATAGGAAAAGAAAACATTAACTTAGGAGCTCATATATGAGATTGACTATATTCCTCTTAATACTCAATATGTCTATTTACATGTTTTACTTGTACAGTAATATTGACAGCATAAATATCTGTAATGCATCTATAATGATTACGAGAGTTACTTATAGATATTAACGGCATAAAGCACATATCTGGTAAATAATTAACATAAATACAAAAATATGCATGAGTGATATAATTTGGAAGATTTTAGTTTTTAAATACTTTTGTTTCTAACTTATCAGTTCAGAATTCGTTTCAGCTTTAAGAGCTTAACAAACTTCTAAAATTTATTTAAATGTTGTATAATGCCTCTTTATTTGACGAAAGATTTAATTATACATTAAAGTTTTTATTTTACCCACAAACTCACATTTCCGAATTGCTGTAACGACTGATAAAGGGGATATTTCAAAGTACCATTTTTTTCAAGCTATGAGAAGTGTATATAAATGGTTGGGACACATTCTCCTACCACAAAATACTCTGTACTGATTTAAAGTAATTAATTTATGTAGAACTGAATATCGAAATGCATGTTAAATTACTTGAGTGATCAAACATATTTACGATTAGGAATTTAAATGCATTAGTAGTTACTCATCATACTGTATCTCTTTTCTACTATTTAACGCTCTCTCTAATTATTATCTTCGGATATCTTAATTGACATTGAAGAAAATCTTAGGAGCATTCACTGTCTAAATGGAATTATCGTAGAATCAGATTCACTATGAGTGTGTATAAGACGAATTGTCTAATTGCCTTTTTGTACAAGGAAGTACCAGTCTTGCAAAATAGTATCTATTTCGATGAATTACTCTAAATAAAAACAAGACAATTGCTTATATCAATAGTTAACAACAAATGAAGACCGAATCAGTTTTCAACCAGAAACTATTTAGGTTACTAACAAGAAGTATTCAGTTGAAGATCTCACTCCTTCCTTCACAATGCTACGAGTGTTAAATGTTTCTCTAGTAAATAATTTCTCAGCGCATTCCTTCTTGAGGCTATCAGGAGACGATGAAATGCTCTAACGATTCTGAGACAGACGGTATGAGTCCTCGTCAGATACATCTTCAGGTCCAACAGCTCTGAGGAGCAGCTCCAAGTAATTAAAAGGAATCTATGTAGTTACTGACTGTTACAGGTAATCGAAAGACACGAGTTGATATATTTGCGCGCTTAAATCTTACAAGATTTTTAAGCGGATTTAAATGCTCGCTAATGACAAAAATCAGAAATGACACCCGAAGTAGAGGTTCAATTAGTGCTTTTAAGATTTCGCAAGGACTCGTCTCAAGAAGAAAGTGAGAAAGTTATGTAATAAGGTCGTTTAAGCAATATATACTTCAGTTGCTTTTTCGATCGCGCTCTTCTGAAACGGAAGCGATAAATACTCAAATTAGGTAGGCCATTATGGTTATTAGCCACACTATAAAGTTAAGCGAAAATGGAAAGAAAAATTCAAATTTTTAATTTTCTTTGAAATGTAGAAATTTATTGGACATTTGTAGGAAAAGAGGAATATTACGTTTGTGTCTTACATTTTTTCTTTTCGAAGAGCACTTAAAAGTGATATTTACTTTAACAAGAAATTGTCAGGAAACTCATTTTATATGTCGCAGTCAACGTAAAATTTTTGGCATCAATTATCATTAGATCTGAAATGTGTTTTCAAGTATATTGATAAATATAGTTAACTTAATCTAGAAATACATTCTTGAATATCTATTCAAATCGTACACTTTCTCAAACAAGTTTTAGGGAGCTATTACAAGAAATCAAGAGTAATATATGTTGCAATGGTGGTAAAAGGGGCAATTAGGTTTATATTTATACTCCTAATACATTAACACAGAAAGCCTAGAATGCTCACCAAGGTGATTAATTAACAATTAATTGATCATTCAAGGACATCACTACTTTGCGAAAATATAGATACTATATTTAGGAATCATTGAAAAAAATCATTACTACCAGAAATTGAGTTACGATTGAGGTTGTTGAATCCAGTAGAGTCATTTTAAGTAAAGTTGGTTTTATTTAGGCTAAGTTTTGAATTAATTTTATATTTCATTTGATTATAAATTAATGTACCTGTGAATACTATGCATAATTTAAACTCTTGGTGGAATTTATGAAACATTCGTCACTTATGGATTTTGGTATTTTTTAAGTGTTTCTCTGATTTTGGAGTTTTTCGAAGAAATTTCTGTAGTTGTTGAACAAATTTAAGACGTATATAACTATATGACTGTATAGTTTTGAAGCATTGCCTCATGTCTGCATTATTTTAATTGTTTTGTTTGTTTCAATTAGATAACTTAAAAATAAGGATAATAGTTTTCAGAAAATTATTTTAGAGTATTTAAGACACATTGTAAAATGCCTATTCCTGAACCTTCCTGAAACTAACATTTAAGGCTCCTTTCATATTTCAGTATCCAGCTCTTTTCTAACCAAATGAAATTTAGAGTAAATTAGCTATACTTTTAAAAGTGTACCGAAAAGATATAATCACGTCATACAAAAACGACAGAGAACTGTATATGAATGTAGAAAGAATGCGTTATTGAAAGATTGTGATATTGAAAAGATTGCAGTCGTAGAGAGCTAGCAAGAGTGTGAAGGATTTGAGTAGTGTGAAGGAGTTAATTGAATGTCCACGTGGACTAGGGGAACCTACCTTAGTAAATTTTCTCTTTTGTGGATTAACAGACATCGGATTCGAGTATCTTGGTAAGAAAACCTTTGATGCTTATAGAAGTTATTATTATCCGCGTTGAGAGAAGATGGACTTTATATATGATAAAGAAAATTTCTCTTTTTAGAGAAATAACAAATAAGACTTTGAAAAGTAATTGACTATATTCTTGGATTTATATATATATATATATATATATATATATGATATTCTCATTATTTAATTTTTTCATACTTGTCTATATTAATTTAATTATGAAATTTTTTTCAGAAATTTATTAAAGAATATTTCCAATAGAGTGTATGGTTTAAGAGAGAGATTATTGTGTTGGCATAAATCACTAGAATGAATAGAAGTTTATAATATGTTTACTATTTATTATGAAATTCTTGCTTTTTTCAAAAAGCAAGTTGGTTATTAATTAACAGAAAACTGTTTTTTGAATTTTGTATATAAGATAGACTTTTGAACATTTTTAAATTTCGTGAAGACCAATCTTTGCACTGAAACACTGATTTTTTTTGCTTGTTTCTACTCTGATGAATTCATCTTGGTATAGTTTTATTTCTTAAAAATTAAAGTAGACTAAATCTTCAACTTTATACATATCATTAATCTTTTATGTGGCCAAAATGTGCTATGCAACAAACCTTCATTCATAATTTTGAAATTAATTGTTGATAAAGCGACAACAAAAAAATTTTTAGTGAAAAAAAATATGTGTTAAAATGCTTAAAAACCTATCGTGTCTGAAAAAAGATCTAACTTTAGGGTTAATGTTGTTTGAATCATTCAATGTTCTGTCTATTATTTTGAAAACTGAACCAGTGGTCTTTGAGTATTTATTACTAAAGAATTTTATCTCTTGTTCAAGTGCAGGAGGGAATCACTTTTGTTTTATATACCTGAGAAAATATCATTACAAATTTTGAGAGAAGAGGGGAAAAAAAAAAAAAAACCGCCATCCAATTAGAGCTAAAGAAAATACTGTTACACAAATTGAATTTCTGGTTTCTCGCAATCCAAGAGTTGTATTTAAATCAATGACCTGTCATAAGGAAATGCTTATGTGATTTATTTTGTAAAGGACAAAGACTTCTTTTATAACATATATATGAAAAATTTAAATAAAAAACACCAAGCTTTAGAAATGAGAATTTTGCTCTTCTTATTTGCATTTCTCATAGAGGCAATGTAATACAAAAGTAAAGTAATATCTTGCCTGTATTCTCCGAAATTTCTTTTTTAATTCAGGAATCAAAATAAATCCCTCAATCGCGAATATGAAGATACGAAAGATAAAACAATATTTAGATCGAACAAACTGCTTTGTCGGAAAAGTCAACAATTAGAGAAAAACGATTTTTCGCGTAGAACAGATTATTACCCCGTTGGTTAAAGTATGGCTTACCTCTTTGGACAATAGAAGCCAATTGAATGGATTTTACGATGCAATTAAATTACTTTCAATGTACATTATTTTTTAATTTCAAGCCTCTCGCTTAGAGGATTTCAGTTGGAGTCAAAGCGAGAGCGACGAAACATTTCCATCTAGATGGAAAAGAAATGTAACGATTTTACGAGTTTCAATGTAACGGAATTATTCAAAATGATTATTTCAAAAGTGTTTTCTTTGACGGAATAACGCATCCAAACGGCAACGATACTAGGATTTAGTAGTTCATTAGAAATATATTCACTAACTAAGTTCTTTTATTCTTTGTTTAGCGAGCAACCATTGTAAGTGAGGTTCATTTTTAATCAAACTAGTTTTTATAGAACTTGGAAACCTTTGAACATTGAACTTTTGATCTTCAATCACCTATATAAATTAAACCAAATTAAAAACCGGATTGAGTCGAAAGGAAATATAATTGATTTTTTTTAAAATCTAAATATATTTTTCTTTTGCATTTGAGTTTTAAGAGCATGTGTCTTTTAACGACGCGTTTATTGTAATTCCATTCGCTAATCCTCATGAGAATAACCACAAGAATGAATTGTTCGAAGTGCAATTTAGCAAAGAAAAACGACTTCATTTTTAATTTGATTCATTTCAAATGTTAAATTTAATTTATCTGTTTCTTAGTGTTTCAAGGAAAGATTTTATTTCGTATAAATTATTATCTGCACGTACTTTTGTAAGACAGTTTGAAGTTTAGTTTTAAGCTTCATATAATATTTCGTTATTTCAAAAGTTTCATTTTTAAGGAAGAGGGGAAATTGACTTTTATTAATAAGAAAAGTTTTACATGGGAATAGAAAGCACTTATAAACATGAATCGAAGATTTACTGGTATATGAATATAGGAGAATTTTATCGCACTTTTCCCTTCAATAACCTTTGGAGACCAATGTAATGTTGTTTGAATTGAGAATCTTTTCCATCGAATGATATGAATAATCTAATACTGTTGTTGACGGTAGTGAGAGTGAGTGGAAGTTATCACCTAGATATCAGAATAGGGCCTACGACGAGTAAAGAGACATAAGATAAAATATAGTTAGAATCTACAAAGGGTCAGTAAGAAGAACCATTATATTAAGTTCTAAGGATTTGAAACTGATTGGTTCATATCAGTTAAGTAACTAGTTATAATAATAATAATTAGATTTGGACGAGGGTGGAGAGAAATACACGGGCTTGATTATAAATATCTTATAGATTGCTTTGAGAACCTATTAAACTCAAGATAAGTTTCTGCCTGTATTGAATTTATCAGTGATTGTGTTGATCAGTTAAATATTAACTAATAATAGAGAGAGAGGGATGTAATATCAGATTGTGACAGGCATATAAATAATTCTTAAAACCTTTATATGAATAACAACTTGTAGGAAAAATCAAAATGTCTTTCAAATAATTTATAAGCCATTCTATAGATATTTCAAAAGAAGATTCATTAGAGACATTTGATGTATGAATAAGAAGCATTTATTTCTTGGTTAGTAACAAAGAACAAATATCTATCTATCATCACCACAATTTATTTATTTACTACAAATTTCATGAAAATGAAAGATCTGAATCAATTCCTGTGTTTTAAATACAGGATAATTACAGAATTCAGTCGAAAATTAATAGCAAAAGGTGCAGATCAAGCTCAATTATTTTAAATGTAACAAAAATTAAAAATTTCTAATAAGCAAGCTTGTAATAAGCCTTTATCAAGAGTATTTCTATATAAATATAAAAAAAAGGTAAAATATTAAATGTAGCTATAAAAGCACTCAGTAATGTTATTACAATAAAACTGACTCATATATTTAAGATAAAACAAAGACTTTAAAACGAATACAAAATTTCTGTAACAGAAATAGAAAGTAGGTAGATTTCGCTGAATTTTTTTTTACTCCCCTTAAATTATATTTTATAGAAATAGTACGAAAATTTAAGATTTCATAAATTTCTATCAGTACAATAACTTATAATTTATGTGGAACTTATTGAAAAAAAAATGGAGGTGTTGTTCTTTTGTTTAAGTATTTATGTTATCTGGAAATAAAACTAAGGGAAGTTTCTTTTTATTACGAAATACATTTTCTATCCATCATTGTTTTTTACAAGTCTGAAAAGAGTGAAACAAATGTTTTGATGTCCAAATTATTTAAAAAAAAGCAAACATTCCCTTCCAGGACTCGAGTGAAAATATCAATTATTAGCATGGAGATTCAAAAAAGGTATTTGTGAATCTGTTCATGGACCATGTTCAAACACGCCAGGCAAACAACTGAGCTTGAGCGAAAACAGAGAGCTTTGAAGATGGCTCCGTTGTAACAGATTAAGAAGTTTTAAAGGCGACTTTGCGTTACCCATGTCCATGTCTTATTAAAACGAGAATACATAATGCGACGAAGAAAGCTGGAGATAATGCTGAAAGGGAAAAACAATGGCGTGCCAAGAGAAAAGGGCAAGAGTGGCCCGAAGTGAGGGGGAGGGCATCAAGAGTTAGTGAATAAGTAATGCCCTAATCGGATAAAGAAGTGAATCCAGCAGCCATGGCTATACAAGTTTTCGTTGAAGGCTGTTTTTGGAATGCATTAAATGGAGTATATTATCTTGCGAAAATACCCATTAGACGCTCCGGGACAGATAGCCTGCGGCTGCAATTAGAAGACACCTGCACCTAGTAAATGTTTAATCGGGAGACAGAATGGCTATCTGTCGGGGGAGACACACATACCAAATAAAAACGAGGCTTCCGGGAGAAGGGGTGGCATTGTAAAAGCAAACGACCCGGGATTATATTTGGGATATGTAAACAGGAGAGCTTTCAGATTTACACTGGATATATGGAAAAAGACTAGTGCCAAGCATTAAGAGATCTTGTATGAATACCTGGCGGAATTTGAAGGAGCAATGCGACACGTAAGAATTATGAGGTATCCTCAGATGGTTGAAGTGACAACCGATTCACATAAAATAATTCAGACAATCTACATAAAATATGTTAGTAATTCATCTATTCCAAAATATTGACCACTTAAAATTCTTCGGTCGGATCCAAACAAAGATGATACAACAATAGCTGTTTCCTTTGATTTGTATTCTAATCTATTTATAGTTGATATTACCAAATCCGACACATGTTATATTCTGACCAAACTTGCTTACTAAATTTGAAAAGAAAAAAGTGTGGTTTTTGAAAATATATTATCGGACAAATCAAACAAGAAGAGGAGATACTATATGGAGCAGAAAACTAATGAGAAGAATGGTTTTCTAAAGTATAAAGCTTACCTAAGTTGATTATCCTAGGTACAAAGAAAAAAATAGTTAAGGAAATTATAGCAGAAACAACTTTTAGTTTAATTAAAATGACAAGAGTATAAAAGGTTCAAACATGAGACCGTGTTCTTTTTTATATTTCAGTTAAATAAAGCTCATTGAATAAGTAATAAAAAGATCAAACTGAGATTACAGAGTCACAATAGTAAGGAACTTGCAACATACAAGTTCTTTATCAATCTGTCAAAATTAATTTATTAATTCATTTCTCACTCAATTGAATACGTTCCAGAGGAATTACTTAGCTTAAAAAGTCAGCTCCATGTTCCTGAATAATTAAATAGAGAACGTGGCTAACTATTTTTAAGTTTTTTATGACGTGCAAAAATGCTTGTGTCTATTTTAAAGTAAATGTAATATAGTTGAAACTTACGAATATATTAACAGCGAGACGAGAACAGAGAATATCTAATACGATAATAAGTACTAAAATAGTACGTTCTTTCTTTTCCAGATTATTAATTAAGACCGAAAATGTCTACAAGGCTATCACACTCTCTTAATTTAAAAGAATGGATGGCTGAATTATTATACTTAATTTTATAAATATCTAAAGCAGTCCTTTTTAAAAACAAACATGTCAGTTTATTTCAGGATTATAACCAAAGCTTTAGAAATTATACTTCTACTGATGTGTGTCCTAATTGGACAGTTTTATTTTCAGACTTTAAAATTATAGGGTATTTCTATATTGATGATATCAATAATATTTTACTAACATTCAATCCTTGTTGGTAGAAGCAGTAACTATATCCAATTAAAAATGTTGAAATAAGTTAAACTGAAAAAATTGAAAACTTCCTTTCATCTTAAATTTGAATTCACTTAGAAGTATTGATAGTAAGGAAAATTATAGAGTTAAGCAAGGAAATTTACAGAAAGGAAATTCATTGGCTGACTGGTTGCAAATATAAATAGCCACAAGAGGGGTACAGAAGACATCTCGATATTGTTTTTTTTAATACTGACTATATATAATGCTAAGTATATTAATATAGTTACCTTCTATTATTAATTATTTAAAATCTTTATTTACAAGACAACATATCTGAAATAGCATTTAATCTCTGAAATATCACTTACACTTAGTACTACTAATTAAAAAAAAATCACTTCAACTACTTGTTATCTTAGTACTTGTTCAACCACTTGTTATAGGTAATCTATCAACAGATTTAAAAATATTGAATGCTTAAGCTGGTGCATAACATACAATAATTAGGCTATGTTATCAATGACATATGATAATAGTAATATTCTTTGGAGAGTTGTGTACAAAATAAGTTTGTATTTTTTGTTTATTATTCATAGTATTTGGTAAAAAATAGTGATAGGTTATTGATTATATCCTCAAATTATTTGATGTATAAAAGTTTCAAAATTTTGAATTTTGGTTTCAAAACTTGAAAGGTGGAAAGAATTTTACATTCCAACTATAAGGTCAAAATTGAAAACACACATTTCTTACTTACAAAAAGGAAGCATGTATTTTCCTTTTATAAATTATTTATTTCTTTGAAAATATTTATTAGAAATGCACAACAATTGTTTGTTTATATATTCTTTTCTAAACTTACATAAAATAATAATAGAAGTTACAATTGAATACCTTATTCCCAAAGAATAATGTTAAGGAAGAATATATTACATTGACTGTCTTCAAATTAAATACTCTTTTTATTGAGAACAGTGTTAAAACTTATGTTAACGATATTTGAGAAGAGAGTTATAGTTACTGTGAAAGTTATTATTTGTAACTGAAAACATCAGAAAATATTTTTTTTCTTTTGCTATGAAATGAACTGCATGTATTACGCTTTGTAACTGATATCGGATTGTGAATTCAAGACAAAACTACTTATTTTGGACAAATGTTTCATTGCTAAATTAACCCGATTACTTCAAATATTCACAAAAGGAAAAGCAAATCTTTGAATATAATTATTTTTGTTATGTTAGAATTAATTTAACTTGTTTTAAACTTATATTATCTGAAACATTAAGTTATAGATTTGTGTTTAAAATTATTACGATGTTAAGTTTAATTAAATGAACTTATTGAAATTCAAAAGATATATTTACAAAGCCCTTCTTTACATTTGCTTCACTACCAATTATTTATACCCCTTTGTAAGTTCCAAGTTAAGAACATGTAAGTTTTACTATATGAAACATAATAAAACATAAATTCTTAATGAAATAAAAATTCTGACTGATATATTAATATCTTAAATAAAATGTCAATGTGCAAATCTTATCTACAGAAACTAATTTAAAATTTTATTTTTGATGCATTTAGAAAAATGCAAAATATCTGGAAACTATACACTTTATTTTATTAGCAATAAAAGTAATGCAATTTTTATAAAATGAATTCTTTTTTCTCCAATATTTTGTCACTTATTTTAAGCTGTTTTAGAAATTACAGCGTAGTTTTTATTCTCTTTGTACAGAGATGATAAGTCATGAAAAAAATTTGAAAAATTCAGTTTCACGACTAGAATTATTAAGGACGAATTATAATTGTTAAAAAATTTCAAATAAACATCACTTGAACTTTATAAAATACAGCTTTCATATATAAATGGATTTAATATAGTATAAAAATAGTTTGTTGAGATTTTTCTCTACGTATTAGAACATTGATACATTTGTTACAAATAGTACCTAATTATTTAATTAGTTGTAAAATAACAGTGAAAGGTTTTTTTGTATGCAAATAAGCAAAATTAACAAAATATAGGTTGCAAGTACAGAAACGTATAGGTAGTTAATGTAAATTATACAGATTTTCTATCTCAGCTCCTATATAAAAATATATCACCTATTTATATAAAGTTTCTCATGATACATTTATAGGTTAACTTTCTTCAGACATAATAAGCCGTACTTAAATACCCCTACATTTTAGGCTTCTTAGTAGGATTAAGCTTACAGACATATTTTTGTAACAACCGGGATCACTTAAAAATAGTTATCTATTTTGCATATAATTTATATTAATTCAGTATTCTAAAACAGTTTCCTAAGTCGTGTTAAAAGTTTTCCATTCTTCATCGATTTATAATGTAATTGACGAATCATTTGCAGCTTTCTGAGCTTGGTGGAAATAATTAATTTCTTAAATATTGCTTTTATTTTGATCTACTAAATGATTAAATTGTTTTCTGAAACACTATTATATAAGTTTTTCATTTAAAAATAGTACATGTCAAAATTTAAAGTTAAAGATATTAGAATTATTATTAAATTATAAGATATGTTTTTAAAGAGATAAAGTTAGATTTAAAAACACGAACTTAGGTTTTTATCGAACAATATTTATATTTGTTTAATTTTAAGTACACAATAAAGAGAAAAGAAATAAAATAAGACAAATATTTATCTCCATATTTCCTTTTTTCTTTGAGTGGAATCGAACTAAGTAAAAATTTTAACGCGTGAAAAATCAAAGACTTGAAACATTATTTAATTTTGAAAAAATGCTATAAGTGTTTTTTATTTAACCATAAATCAGGTGTGAAATTCCCACAGATTTTCACAGTAATATCTTTGAAAAATATATGTTAGAAAACAACCTACCTAAAATATTTAATATCATGCATGAATATTAAGTATTTGAATTTATAGAAACAGAATTTCAATTTATATCGAAAAGTGTGTACAACATATTTATGACTGAAGATAGAAAACTCGGACTTAATTTTCTTAGACTCAATTTTTAGTAATTTTATTTTAGTGCGTTTCAAAAAGTTTAATTTTAAATAAAATTTAAAATTTATTTTTATTTCGACTTCTGTTTATCTGAAATTATATCAGGTATGAAATAAAACTCATTTTTGCAGAATTTGTATTGAAGTCCCTTATTATCAGAAACAGAAGCAATTTTGTTTAAGTTTGTCTTTTAATCTTAGAAATTACATCCAAAATGATGGAAAGTGAGAATCTCAAACGCTGTTAGATTAATATTTATTATTTTGTTGAATCTAAAGAGTATTTAAGATAACATTGTTTAAAATAGTTGTGGGCTTAATACTAGTTTATGACTCACATTTTGACTTCAGTTAAAGCTAAATAATTCCAGAAATTATTAGGTCAAAAGATGTTCTTTATTTTCTCAATAAAATTTCCTCCATATTGTTTTCGAAAAATAAAATTATTTTATATTTATTCCATTTTCTATTGGTTTTTTTTGTATGAATTTCTATTTTTATTCATAAAATAGAAATTCAAAAATTTTTCGAGTTTCCTAAAATAAAGGTGTTCAAACACGAGGTACATAAATTTTCTCATCTTTTAATACATAAAAATAATAAAATAATAATAAATAAATTGAAAAACAAATATAGTTAAAATATGACTTAGAGAAAATCCTAATTATGCTTAAAATTTTTGATGTTGCCTTAAGAAAAAATTTAATTTATAAGAATTTTAAGTTTTTTTTTTTTTTTTTGTAATAAATCTGTCTTTTGTGGACCATCTTCTAACTAATAAAAATTGATTTTAAATATAGTAAATTTGGAACTTATTTGATATAAATACAAAGATTGGGAATTCAATTTTATTTGAAATTCACTTTTTCTCATTCCATTACTTTTTTTTATCGTTCGAGTTTCTTTATAATTTCATGAAATGGGAATAATTTTGATATGTTTCAGAAAAAATTGTAGCAAGGCAAAATATTTTTGAGTGATTCTCTACTTTTTTCCTAAAATAAAACATTAACATATCAACTATATTAAGATTTTCCTTTATTTAAAAATATATTTAATTTCATCATAAATTATTTCTTCCTCAGGAACTGTTGGAAACCAGAAACTTAAGAAAGACTCATTTGAGAATTTTATTCTAGATTAACTGAAAGGACTAAAAAAGAGAAAAAAACTTAAACTGGTCAGCCTACTACAAGTTTGTAATTTGAGAGATAAGTAAACATATAAAAATTAATAAGCTATGTCCTAATATTGTATTTTTAATTATAGATTTAGCAAAAATAATCAACTAGACACTCATTCTATGTTTAGGTATTTATGAATTTTTATTTCAGTAGCTTTTTTAAGAATTTTTGAATTACCACTACTTTAAATTATCAAGTATTATGAAGTTTGAAAAATGAAATTTAAATTTTAAAATGAATATCCTCTTTATAAAATCCAGACAAAACTTTGAATTGAAACAATCAACAGCAATTTATAAATGTTAAGTGCAATGAATCATTTTTGAAATAAGTTATATACTAAAGGAGGAAACGGAAAATAAAACTTTGCCTATTGCTAAATGCGTATTACTTTTTTGAAAAATTTTAATTGAAAATTTTCATGAATTTGAGCTAAATTAATGTACTTTAAAAAAGAATGGAGGATAAAATTATTTTGAAATTCTAGAAAATTTTCTTTTTCTTAATTTAGTTCAGAATAAAGTCGCTGAGAAATTTTAACAATATACCCACTCTATATAATTGAAATCATCGATATTTCTTCATGAGATCTAAAAATATTTTGATTAATAATAATTTAGGGAAAAAAACCTAATAATAAAGTACTGAGAAAACTTTATACACACACGCACAAAAGGTATTCGCCGTTGAATTCGATTATAACTTCTTTGAGTTCTAATTAGCTAATTAAAAAGATATACTAAATTAAATCTTCTGAATGATAGATATAACGCTAAGATTTAAAAGCACATTTGAATTGCAAACGCTTAACTTAATGAAATAATACTTTCCTTTTAAATATAAATCCTAACTCTAATAATACATCAGTTGAAATCTACTTATCTAAAGGAATTCAATACAAATCTGAGTTTTCTTTTTTTTTTAAAACGAAAGAGAAGAATATTTATGAATTAGAAATTTGTATAAATATACGGTACATTTAAAGAAAGTATCTTATTACACAACCCGTTATGAAACACGCTTATCTGATGACTTCATTTTAATTTTTTACTTGTCACCATACGACAGCTGGACAAAAATAGTAATTTAAAAATCGAAGCATAACTTAAAAAAAGACGAAAAGTTTTGATAAAGAATAAACAGAATAGGAACTCTAGCGTGACTTCTTGAATGAGAAGGCTGGAGTAATTGTCAGATTCTGGAGATTGGTCTCCGGCACTATGACAGTTTTCAAATGCAAGGGAACTTAAAGATAAAAATGCAGATTAGAAAAGAAGGGTTTCTAGAAAATCCAAACACGTCGATAAATACTTATTAAAAATCCTACCGCTGCGCTACATTCTGTTCATCTGGCATTTTTTTTGGGTTACCCGGGAGACCAAACGTTATTTACCCTGATATTATTCGCCCACATTTTCGACCCCTTATTAGAGAAGGTGAATTTACCCCATCCCACCCTTTCCCAAGCGTAATCAGACTTTATGCATCAGCATAAGGAAGGGTCGTGAAGTGTGAGACATTTATGTAAGGAGCAATGAACTTCTTATGTAAGGAGGCCTCCCCTTTCTCAGGGGGACAAAGGGTTGTAGAAAGGGTAGATGCACAAGGTGCGTCTCGTATCAAAGCGATAGCACCCACCTTCATCTCATTCTGGTTCCTTTTTTTTCTCTCTTTTTATATTTATATGCATATTTTGTCTTTTTTTTTCACATAAAGGAAACCATTGAAAAGAAACGTAGGCTTTACACACACCGTTCCATATTGTGGAGTCAAAGCTACTATTGGTGACTGATAGTTAAATTAGGATTTAACTTTAAAATGACAGGCAAAAATATAAAGGAGAAAGCTCTCAAACTGCGTGGATGTTCAGATTCTTTTATTTCTATTCGAATAGGACCACAAACTTTCATCTATGAACGTAATACTAATCTTGACTGCCGATTACAGAGATTGACATCTCTGCTCCTGGGCTATTTAAAAATACTCCAATTGTTCAACTTTATTTTTTCCTGCGCTGTACGGAGTCAATTTGACATTCCTAGGAAAATCCAGCTCATGAGCAGCCAAACGCCTCATTCACCTATCGCTCTTGTCATTGACAAAGAAGCTTCAGCAACAGTCGCTTCACTCTTCACCTTTTTCAGGTTCATAGCAAAGAGAAAAGTTCGGTGGAATCATATTCATTTGCAACACGTGTTGTCGTCGATGAAGGCACCCAAACAACGCACCGGCATTGGAAATCGATCTTGGGCTTTGATTGCAATTACAAAGAAACCCCTCCGTATCACTCAGTGGACTCCATTCTTTACAGTTACTTCTTTACAGTTGGTACAGAGAAAAAATGAATCTCCTGCACGCAATTCCACCATTTCTTTCGATACAGAGTATGAACCACACAGAACATGGATCGCTTTCGATCCATCAGGATCGAAGATCTCACCCATTGCATATAACCCCGTAAATTAATCTCAGCTTAGACAGGGTGAAGAAAAGGGCTTCCCGCTAAGAGACGATTATCTTTATCAGTTACTATGAAGCAGGGGGACGGAGAAAACAGTAATCCATGATCGACGTGGGTTATTGATAAATACCTGTCAGAAGACATCACCTTAACTTATAACTTACAAAGAAGTCTCCTAGGAGCAAACAATTCCTAATTCTAATCAATCCATCAAAACTATTTTGATGGACTTGAATAAAATTTGATACGACTTTCTAACAGAAATTTGAGTAATCAAAAATTGAAGGTCACGTAAGCCTATCTATTGGTCGTCGCCGTGGTTGGGAGAACGACAGTCAGCGGTGATACACACATCGTTCGCGGTGTGAGATGGAAATAAATTCGGAGATCAGTTTCATTCCGAAGTCGCCACTCGGATTTTGAATCCATTTTTTTTATTCATAATTTTAAGAACATTAGCACTAAACACGTATCACACTGCAGGTTACGAATAAACATGAACCGTATATGAAGTGAAGAAGCAAATCCTTGACAGTTTTTTAATCAAAGCGGACTTTTAATTTGGTGTAAATTGGTACTGGCGAGTTTAATCAAGTTCTTAAGTTGAGATGTTAATGTTATTTTAGCGAAATGGTAAAATTATTACTTTATATGAAGCTTTTTATCTGGGTAATTTTTAAATTATATAGGTAAGAGAATAAATTTTATCTAATAGGATTTTTTTTTTTTGTTTTTCTATTAGAAAAACGTATTCTGGCGCTGAAATATAATTTGAATAAGAATACCTTTATTAGAAGTTTATTTAATACATATTATTAGTTGTTCAATCTCTAATGTGAAACGGTTTCGAAGCCAACTGTTTGTAACTTAACAGTAATTAATCATAAATACTTAATTTATCCGTAGTTTTATATAAATAGAGATTTGAAGAACTTCTCGTATATGTTAATTATGATTTGTAACTTAAATTGTTTCAAAAACTTCAGAAAACACGATAATTTGATTTGCAGGTAATTTAAGAATTTAATTATGTGCAAACATCGTCCCAAAACTAAATAAAAATTATTTTCTATTTATTATTCTTTTACTTTTAATAAGGTGATTCTTTTATTTTTAATAAGTTAATTCTTTTATTTTTAATAAGAAAGTAAATGTGTGGTAATTGTTAATATATTGGAAACCATTCATTTACCATAAATTTTAAATTATAATATTGCAATTACAGCTGCTCTATATACATGGGCTACACTTACAGAAAGCGCTCTTTTTCGAATAGAAATATCATTATTCTCAAATTGAAGAAAGTTATAAATATCGGTTCAATATTTTAAGTTATTCATTGATGCAATTATGAAAATTCTAAAGAATTTTAAAAACCTATTGATAACAATTTTTTTTAAAAAAATAAGAAACGTTAATTTTTCAGATTTCAATTAAACTTCAAAGTGACATATTATTTGCTTTTTTCTTTTAAATAGAAATTGTGGATCTATTGAGACCATACATTATTTTACAAAATTAAATTCAAAAAATAATATGCACTTCTTGAGAAAGAATCACTAGCTTTGTATAAATTTTAATTTGGCTTTACTAATTTGGATTAGTCATTAAGTCCATTTAAATTATCCATAACAGGAATAATGATTACGTTTATTAATACCACATTACTAGTTTAATAAGCTAAAATCAATTAATTAAAAGTACTTAAAGCTTTATATTTTCGCAACCTGTAAGATGTTTGAGTTAATTTTAAGAAAGGTTAGAAAAATAGGATATTATTTTAATGAAACAAGTAAATTGTAAATTTTATTTAATTAAATGAAACATGTTATCATGAATATTGGTAGACTATGTAATAACGATTATAAAAGCTTAAGCCTTTCACAACACATAAAATATTTTTTGGTTCAAAATTTAGTTTGAAATAATGTTTACACATGGAAAACTTAATTTAAAAGCCATATATAGTTTTTCAATAATAGTTAAATTAAAATGTGCCTCATGGTAATTATTTATGAATAGATGCCTTAAATGATTAATTTTTGATAGAGTTTTAATGATCACTACTTAACTATTAATGTTATTTCCCACTATTAAATAAATTTGAAATAACAATTAGAGATTACTTTAACTAGTATACTTAAAGATATTTGTTCCAATTATGAATTTTCTCTTAACACATAACTTACCGTTAAACAATGCTTTGATTAGATTTCGCTAAACATTAGAATGTAATCAATAATTATAATATATATATATATATATATAT
>BMAW01027786.1:889180-908932 GCA_019974015.1 Nephila pilipes
CATATATAAGTTTCGTTGCAGTAAAAAGTAACAATAAATATAAAAGTTGTAAGAAAGACTTGAGTACCTAAGTGTATTAAATATGGAAGGGGGGGGGGAAGGAATTTCATTCGGTAGTTGCTTTTTTCCTTTTTGTAGACTTTTATGAAATAACAATGAATTTTAAATAAACATTTCACGCAATAAATCTATCCCATGTTGATCGTATTATCCAGACAGTTAACAAACAAGCCTTTTGCTTAGATATAAATGAATCTGTATCTATCAAAAAACGTTATTGATCTATACCTCAAACAAGCATCTGTTTTGCTCAAAGAAAACGTTTATTTTGAATATAAAAATGTTTTCTGCTAGATTTTTGTGAAGAAAATTTCTCGAAATATAATTAAACAATAAATATTTTCAACGAGAATTACTAGAATAAGTAATATGCCATAAAACAATGTATTATGTCTCTAAAAGAAATGTACTGTGAGACGCAAGAAATAATATTTAGAAGGAGACAGAGAGATGATGAATGCAAAAACAATTCAACACAGAAAATACCGACTTAATGTATTTAAATTTACTGAACGCTCTTTGTTTATCTAATCATATAAATGTTTACAATACATAACAATTCCCCTACAAATTTTTAATAAATCTTCTTGAATTTTAATTTATAATTGCATTTAAAAATTATTTTGAAGTTACATATCTTTTTTCTCCAGTCTTTTTATTCAAATAATGAAACACAAATATTTAAATTTTTACAAAAATTATGGTGTATTCTGCTTAAGCAAAGCTGCCAGAATATTCTACTAAAAATTCCTTGCAAAAATCAATTACTAATTTAAAAAATCCTCTGAGAGAATTTAGAGTTATGGGAAATCGATTGAAATGCAACATAGTTTCTTTGTATGACAACCTAAAATCTTCGTTATTAATAGACGGGAAAGGACCCTGCTATTATACTTTTGATGTTATGAATGGAATTTAGGAAGTAAAAGCACTTAGTGAGGGATAGACTGGACGTATTCCTGCGTCATTTTGTTTTGAGGGATGATTTCAAGAAAGATTAGAGCAAGAGAGCTATAATTGCTTCAAGTCGATCAACGTGTAATCTGTTCTTAGGTAAATCTTCGATCCACTTCTAGAACGTGACAGGAAACTTCAGATGCATTTACTGGAAGAAAACAATTGAGGCTTCGTGTTCAAAGGTTGAATGTTTATCTTGAATTCATAAGCATTTAATGGATGAAACTTGTTGAAAGAGGCATTATTTTGATTTATCATGGGCGAAGTCCATGTATTTTTCTAGTAAAGGCAATGGCTTCAAAGGAGTTTAATTGAAAATGATCGAAAATTGCATCATGTAATTTCAATTTCAATTTAATTTTAACCTATGAAACTTTTTGCTTATTCTTGCGAAAATTCATAAACATGAAACTTGCTTAAAATTTATTAAAATGTCTTTTTTATTTTATATAAAGATTGAAAACATATTTCCACACTGATTAAAACTGTTTTATTCATATTTTATGCTACAATATTTTAATATTGTAGATTGTTACTTTTACGGAATCTATATTCATCAGAGTTTATTATAATTTACTGTTTATTTAAAAAGTTAAATTGTTTCATTACATATTTTCGAATTTCAATTTCATTTTCATTCACTATCAGTTTTTTGTTTAATCAGTTTTTCTGGTTACAATGTTTTATTAAATATTAAATTTAATATGTTTAGAGTATTTTATATTATTCTGAAAGAAAAATGTGAGAATTTTATATTTCCTCTTCATTTAAGTGAATAAAACTAATTGAAGTTTAGTGTCTGAAATTAAGTTAAAGATAGGTCAATAAATGGAATTTTAAGATTATTCTTGTACATTATAAAATTTGAAGAAAAAACTAATTTGGTTTCCTAGTTTATCATTTTATTGACTTTTTAGAAGAAAAGAATTCTTTAAAATATACCGACATTTTGAAATTACTTCTCACTGGATTCTTGTATATACTCTAAGCAATTTTACTAGACAGTTACTGGAGACCTATTTCATACATAGAGTCAAACTTCATAAGAATAGCAGATTTGTGAGTACTTTTTATCATAAAAGTGTTCTATTTTTCTGTAGAATTGAGGTTTTAATATTATACTAAAACAAATTGAAGAGCTAGGAATTGGAAATTTGAAATTAAATGAATATTTGCAAAGCGGGAACATCAGTACAAATCTTTTAAGAAAATTTGTCTGCTTATTTAGCATCTAGTAAAATTATTTGGAATTTTGCAAACAGGAAAGAGTTACTATTGTTCCAAATTTTCCTGAGAATTAACCAGTTTAATCCTGTTCACGAAATGAGCATGAAATAAACAAATATAATTATTATAAAACATTATTAAACATAGTTCATAGGATGAAGAAAACTTCAATATTATCATCGTCAATTAATTCTTGTAATAAAAAATAAGTTTTTTAGTTCTTCTGACCTATCATATTGCACATTTTCTTTAGCCTCTTGAGTGAAACCTTTGAATTTAACTGCTTGTTTGTAAAACGGAAAACATTTTAGAAATCTTTCTAAGGCGAATTTAATTTAGAAAGCTAATGTCTTCGTATTCTATTATAAATTTATACAACCAGTGTTTCTCTTTCCCTTAGAATTATTCCATACAACAATTTGAACCACTGTTCTTAAAGAAAATTAATCATGCTTTGAGAATCTTAAAAAAGAATACACCCACCCACCCACCCACATATATATATATACATATATATAATTCAACTACTTTATATTCGATTGGATATAAAATACAAAATTGAAATAGTGAATGGAATGTGTTAAAATGAAATAGAATCAAATAAGGAGATTCTTATTATATGACCGACACACAATATCATTACTCAAAAAACCAATTTTAGGTCTTATATATTAATCGTGATATATACACTCGCTTCAAGAATTAAGAACATAAAAGAAAAAAAAATAATATATTTTATTAAAATAATTTCTGCGATAAAATTTAATGTAACATTCTCAATTTAAGTTGAAAACACATACTGTAGCATAGAATATAAAATAACATTCTACTAATAATTAAAAAAAGTTATTTATTTGAAATTTAATTAAAAAATAAATAAAATATTTTTCTTCCTATCAAAATTTTCATAGTTGATATCTTGGAATAAATGTACATGAAGTATTGAAGTATTTTCTAAAGCTAATTTTTTTCAGTATTTTTCTTTTTTAATATTTTAAAAACAAAATTCATCGGTATAATTTTCTTTATCTGTATATAAATATACAATGGCATTCCCCTTAATCGGTCACATTTATGCACTGTTCTTTCAATTTATGCTCTCATGTACGCAAATTTGTAACGAATGTGATAATCTAAAGTACATTAATCTTCTTAGACGACATCATTTTTAACGAATTATTAAGACACCTTAAGTAATATTCACTTTCGACACTCCTTTTGGACGCAGTTAATTAAGTCACCTTACATCCGAGTGCCTTCCCCAGCTTCAGTCCCGAGCGCCTTTTACCACAGATCGAGACAAATGACTCACGCGGTGTCGAGTAATTCTCCTGATCCTTAAGCGACCTTGAAACGCGACCCTGAAAAACTAAAACTTAAGAAAACTAAGTCTGTGAGTGTGTGTGTGCTTTACTCCTCTATAAATATTCAAGTCGAGAGTCAACAGTCTCGGCGCTGTGATTTTCCATTTCAATTTGGTCTTATAATTCCGATGATTGGTCTCCAAAGGGGGATGACACAGTCACAACTAGTAGCATAGTACAAAGGAGGCGCTCGTATGCTAATGAGTGTCTGTGTGACGTCGATTTCATTGATGAAAAGCCACGAGCGATTCCGTAGATATCTTTTACTATGTATCGTCTTCTTGTTGATTGATTTCCGTGGCCCTCCACTGCAAAACGCTTATTAAATGTGATCTTAAATCACAGGCGAGGGTAGGCAATTACCGGTGGCAAAGGAGAGCTTGGAAGGAGGTGTCTCACTTGCAAACTCACCATTGACACACGTTGATTCCGGTTGACATCGCAGCGGATTCTTTGCTAAAGAGATTTCCGCCTCTTAAATATTAACTTCCGACTCCAATAAGAAGAGCACCGCCTCGCTTTTCGAAACCGTTTAAGGCGTTCAGGGCGGTATTTATGAGGCGCACCTTGGCTGTCGATCCATTCATCGGTACATCGATCCATGTGTGTGTCGCCACATTTATTGAAGCTCAAAATACTTATAGTACCTCCAATTGAAAACTGGATTATATCTATAGTGAGGTTTGCTATTGTTTTTCGGTGGGTATATATACGAGTATTAGGCGCTTACTATTTAATAACTAGTGTTTTTATTTGGAAGGCGCAGTCATTTGAAACTACTGGTTAAGTGAAGTTAATTATATATTATCAAATGAAAACAAGTACATCATTGTTAGGTATAAGATAGAAAAATTCAAGAATAATTAAATTTGAAATTAAGAGTATCAGTAAAAAATTCAAATTACTAAATTCTATCTATAAATTTGATTATGTCATTAATTGATTAATAGTTTGTGATCAACGTTGATAAACGTTAAGAGAAAAAAAATATAAACTAAGAATAAGATTCCGATGTTATAAACATATAAGTAGTAAGAATCTCAAGATAATTTAATTACTAATTATATTTTAGCTATATTTGTTCAAAGTGCCTGACTTGACTAGAAAATTCAACGTAACCGAGAAGTAAATTAATTTAACGTTAATAAAGTGTCAGTAACGTAATTTGTGAACGTGCTACTTTATTCGCATTTTTTGTATTACGGTGGTTTAATTATATACACGATAGTAATTATATGATAATTAGAATAAGAGATCCATAATTTATTACTTTACTTTTTATTTAAGAGGATAAGTTTAGTATTTTACTAACTTATTAAATTCATCATTAGGAGCATGATAATCCTCTTAAATGATAACAAATGTGTGTGTACCTTCATTAAATAATACATTATCAATTCTAACTTTTTTTTGTAAGTTAATAAATTTTTAAAATACTATTCAGCATTACATTCTAGGCAATGACTCATACAATGGGGAACCAAATACAATAATTTTTTTAATCATCAAGTTATGATATGAATGTTTTGTAAGATATGATAATTCTTAAGAAAAGAAAATATCAAACCTTGAAGATAGTGCTTAGTTAAATATTGTTAGTTTTTAATATAAATATAACATTTATATATAGTAAGAATAATTTATAAGCACTAAGTTATTCGTATTGTACAAGTCTTACGTAATCTTAAATACAAATTAAATGAAGGAGCATTGTATAAGAATATTGAATTTAGTATATATTTATCAACTGTGTGTGTTTATTTCTTCAAAACATATTAACAATAATTTTTTGGAATACACTTCAAAATTTTCCAGTATGCAACTTATTGAAAACAAAGTTTAACAAAATGAAATTTTAAGAAATAAAAATAAACAAATGCATATGTTTATAAAATAAACACATAATTCTTCTACACTGTGCAAGTCATTTTTTAATTCGTACGTTTTATAAAATCACACCCAAACTAAATCATATGGAAAAGTTTTCAATATATTATATTGGGTTGTAGTAAAATATATACAGAGGTAGATCAACTTTTCGTAAATTTTTATTTTACTTTGCTAATATCCCCTTAATAATATATTAGAATCTTTAGCTCTGCTGTGTTCTGGTTTTATTTCTGTGTGCAATAACATTTTAAGCTTATAAAATATCTTTATTAGATACTATAAATATATGACATTTTTTTAAAATCCAGAAGGAATTAAAATATTGAGGCAAAATTGGAAAAAAATAAATTTTGAAAAAAATTATACTACATGTTAATTATAGAGGAAATTTGTTCCAAATAAAAGTATCTTCATGAGTTAAAAACCATTTCTCTTAAAAGGTGATGCGCTTTTTGGGAAAGCAAATGCTAAGTGAGAGAGCCGAGGTAAATTCAATATCGCAGTGGTCTTTTCATTCTTTAACATAAAGAGACTTGTAAATTATTTTTTTTAAATTAATTTAACTCTTAAACCCTAAAACATTTCTAATCTAAATTTAAGAATAGAAAACATGATAATAAGAAATAGTGCAGAGAATGTTTTTCATGTAAATAAAATTATTCTCAAATTTTTTATGAGTAAAACTTGTTATTTTAGTTTAAAAATCAATATTATCTGTGTCTAAAAATCAGGATTTGAGAAGCAGAAAGTCTTTGAAAAAATAGTTTTCTACTTTAAGAAAGCTATTCTCAAAACTTTTTCATAAGAATTAATAATGATGTAGGTTTGTACATACGCGAGATTTCTTTCCTCTATTTTTTTTTAAATATTATAATAATTAAAATGTATTGCATTATTTAAAAAAAGTGATAAATAATGCAATACATTTTATGATGGTATTACGTGAATAATATACACCATCAATTTGAAAAGAAAAGTTATGTTTATTAAAGCACAGTTGATATTAATTAATATAGATTAGAGAAGGAAAAATGATAGGTAAAGGTTATACAAATTGTTATGAAAATGTACTTACTGATCTGCAGTTGAAATCTGAAACTGCATTTAGGAAGTAATAAGTGAATAAATATAATAAGAAGTGAAAAAAATACAGATATAGACGGAAAACTAAAGCATTTAAAAAATTAAAAATTGAATGCAAAAAAATAATATCAAAGTATTTATAGAGTAGTTAGATAAAACATACCGTATGAAAAAAAAAAGAACTTTTAATTACTCACACTCTCCGTATAAACGATGATAAGAAGCGAGGTTCTCTCTTCTAAATATGTCTAATCATTCTAGATAGACCAGACCAAACTAGCTAGAGATTGCAGTTGATACCGTTTTTATTCGGTCAACAGAATAAAAAGGGGTCCTGGTTATTTCCCTTTGACACCCCCGCCTGTTCCCATATCCGGGCAGTAGTGGCTTGAATCGTGATGCTCCCTGTCCTAGTGCGGGACGAAGTCGGAGCAGTAGAACAGCTGAGATTCCAAAAGGGGATGGGGGACAGATGGGGAACCCCTTTACCTATGTCAACGACCCAACTCAAGCGCAAAGTGTGTGTCTCAGAGCATTTCCGCGTTGTAACGGCCACTGAACTTTTACCTAAAAGATAGGATTTGGTGGAATCCTTCGAACCGAATATCAAGGAAGGTAGTCCTAGTTTTATGATAGTTTATGAATGAAATATTTTGAGCAAAATATTATTTCAGGACAAAAATTTGAAAAAATTGAAGCAAATATAGTTAATTTGTAGAGAAAACAGGATGTAAAAATTGAACTTTTTTACAGGCTAATTTTTTTTTTCTGTTTGATTATTATTAATAAAAATTATCAGCAAATATTTCAGTTATTAATAAATTCCATTACTTTTATTTTCAATTTTATAACAATTTTTTTGGGGTCTCTTATTGTCATAAGTTTTCATTTCATTATAGAAAAAGCATTATTGATGGCAATCGGATTTTAAAAAGTTAGAAAATAAATTGCGCATCTTTGTCCCATGAACGACCACATACCTTTACGAAAAAAGTAATATTTTATTACATTCTATAGTAGAACTTTCTTTTGATTATTGATGATGCTTCATATTCTAACCCTAGATTTTAAACATATATACAAACTGAAGTTATATACTTCCCCCCCTTTAAATGTAACTTTTTAAAAATGTATAATTTCCTACTTAATTTTATTAACATACAAGTTTTCTCATAATTAGGTAATTATATAATCAAGTTATTAGACTGTGAGCATAATATATCTTTTTAATTAAAAACTTTTAAAGATTTTTTTTCTTTCCAAATCCTAGTGCTTTGAATGATTTTCAAGACTGAAAATCTCTGGTTAAATGAACTCAAATAGCTCACATTATATAAATTTAAATTATTTTTTTTTGAAGTAAATTTCTCATTTAAGCAAGTTATATAAAATTTCCTAATCCTTAAGAGTTGAGTTCCAAAAAAATGTAAGACAGGTTTAGTACTTTTTATAATTAAGTACATTGTTAATTAAAATTTGTTGTGAAATGCTTTGATATGAAAAATATAAACATTTAAATAGCATGATTTATATAATCATGTTTTAACGAAAAGCTTTGAGATCTACCTGAGTTTGATGAAGAAACAAACTGCATTGGAAAAAAAAATTAAAACCGAACTAAGTTTACTTTGTTAATAATATCCGTGAAGGGAAGAGAAATAACAACTTTTAAAATGATTTCTGCGTTTTATTTACTTCTTTACACAGCTTTTGTATAGAGTTCGAAATATTTTTGCTTCACACACACATAATCATAAATTTAATTGATTGAACACACGAGTAAGAGATCATATATAAAAAATTTCATTCAGTTAATCACATGTTTTTTATAATAATATTGTTTGAAGCGAAATTTAAATGATGCATGTGATGCAGAATTATGTCTTATAGAGAGATAAATTTTCAATGTGATTTCTGTAGTTATTAAAAATTACCAAAGAAAGGTTTCATAAATAGCTTGAAAACTTTTTAAATTAGATATCATTTTGTAGAGTAGCAATGAGAAAATGTAATAGCTATAAATGTAAAAAGAATTTAAATGTTTCATTCAGGTATTTTTTTCAAAGATATCTAATAATTTTTTTCAGAGGTCATAGAACTTTAGGCTCATATGAAGAAACATAGGTTACTATGTTTTATTAAATTTTTCTTAGCGAATTCTTCTAAATGTATCTTCTTTATCTCTTTGAAACTTTTTGAGGTTTTAAAGATATAAAGAAAAAGAAAATTGAGGAATAATTTTGTCAATATTATTTCAACAAATAATTTTAAAGAAAATTAACGAAAGCTTGATAAATGTAATTTTTTAGAAAAGAAATGAACTATATGTAAAGTTTTAAGTATATTTATATATATATAAATATACTTTCATCTTGATAAATCAAAATATAGTTTATTATTGGAAAAATGAACAAAAGACTTTAAAATACTCGTGAACATATAATATATTTTTTTTTTTATTTTGCCTTTTTAATACAAATAATTGCGGTGGGAGTAGAAACTGCTTTCGTAAACATGTTTTGAAAATTTCATGATGATGTAATAAGTAATTTTAAAAATTTGGAAAGCCCATTAAACTAATTCAAAACTAAAATCTATAACTTGTTTTTGTGAAAATATTATTATAGATAAAAAAGACGTTAGAATGTTACTTATTTTATTTTAGTACAAAATAAAATAAGCAATAATTATATCCTTCAGCAAATGTACAAATTATGCCTTAAATCATATATAAATTATTTTGGGAGAAAAAAATTAATAACTTCTCTTTGAAGCGCTTTTAAGGTGTTTTAATCTCATAGTTAAAAATAGATTTTAGTTTTAAATTAGATTAAAATCCTTATGATAAAATAGATGTTCTTTGAATAAAAATCCATCTCTAAACTGTCTAAAAGGATTCGAAGAAATTGTCACATATTTTAAAAATTAATTTCCAAATGCGTAATTTCTATTTATAAGTGCTTTAAAAGCAGTTTTGTTTATAATAATAGGATAAATACTTAAAATAACTGGTATTTAAACAAAAACAAGTTTGTGAATAAGTGTTGCACTTGAAAACCTCCAAAAATAAACTAAGGTAGAAGAAAGACTTTAACAATAAAAAAGTTTGATGTCATTATATTTTTTACAGACCTCATAATTGTTATCTTTAGTTAGATAGAATCTTATTTTATTACAATCAACATTTAATACTTATCTTAAATTGGAAATTAACCTAAAAGTAAACCAAAACAACGAATGATATTCTTCTGTGGCTTTAATTCACTGTAAAACAAAAGAAAATAAATACCACAGAAACGACATCCTTATCTTTTCTCTAATTTGAGTTGCAGAGTTTTTAAGCATCATAACATTGTTTTGTTCCACTTTTTCTCAAAATCTTAGGAAAAAAATGCCTATTATATTTTACTTGCTATTACAGAATTTTAAATTCAATGGAAAACTATATGATCGAATATGGTTATGTAAATCCCTTTTATATGTATTTCAGTTTAAAAAATTCTTTTAATATCTTTTGTATAAACTAAAATTCATACTTATCAGAAATCATACACACACCGCATGTATATAATATTCGGATACCTGTATTCTGTGAAAAAAAATTATTTTTACTAAAATTGCATTTGCTAAATTAACAATTAAAAAGATGTATTGATTCTTAGGGATCTGAATTATATTTAGTAAAAACGCAATTCTCACTCTAGCCTTCTCAAGAGCATTAGGTCATTGTGTGCGCTAGAGACTTTTGAATGAAAGGGGTATACGTTAATATGTAAGTTATATAATATTCATAGATGGTTTTAAATTTATGTTAATAAGACAGAATTGCTTTGAAAAATTAAGTATACCCAATAATATCAGAGATATCATATGCTATATTTTTTTAAAAAAATACAATATTTAACAACCAAAAAGGGAGGCATCATTATAACAAATACAACGAAGAATGAAATATAAAGGTAATTTTTTTACATTTTAAAAGTAGATCTGAATTATTTTCCCAAATAAAATACAAGATGTTTTTTTTTGGCAATAAAAGTAGAGAAGTGTTAAATCATCTGTTTACATATATTTTTAATTTGTTTTTCCCATTCCTCGTTACACTTGAACGTTTTTAAAAAATGTTTCATAAGAAGACGAAGATAGCAAGTTAATTAGAAAAAAAGTTTAAAACATATTTATAAATAAAAGAAAAAAGGTAAATATCCCTTTAATTTTCTACAATAGAGAACTTTGAAACATTAAGAACTGTATCGCGTTTGTGTAGAATAATGTACCTATAATTTGACGCATACATCAAAATCATTAAAACAGCAGATTTTTATTTTGAGAAGAAATTTGGAGAAGAAAAATAATCAGTGTTGATTATAATAATGAGTATTTCCTATTTTAAGAAATTTTTTCAGATTTATGACCTAAAATTTTTTGAAAGGTTAATGACTTACGCAATATTTTCAAGAAATACTATCATATCCTATTTGAAGAAAAAAGCTCCACTTACTTTTTACTATTAAGTCCTATATTACTTGGTAATCCAAAAGCTTCTGTTTTCCTTAAGACAAACACGCTCGTCCATATCATGGTGTTCCAAAATTGACAACCAACCTCCACGAGGACTCACCACGTCTGCCTATCTCAGCATGTATCGGCATTTGAGGTGTGGGCCAATGTTGACATTTGCAGTCAATGAACTTAAAAAGTGTATGAGAATCCCAGAAGTACCTGAAGCAGACCCCCAAAAAACTTCTTGTCTTCTTCATCTAGGAAGAAATCAATGACCTGGGCTAGGAGCTTTTCTCACATCATTTCTTCAGGTACACTTCTTCCAGAACGGGGTATCCCAGCACAATCCTATTGGCCTGATGGGTTCAATATCCTGGCCCGACAGCCTCACTACGCGGAAAAGATCGCTCAGCTATTATTGCTCTACTAGAAAAAAAACAACAACCCTTTCTTCAAGGAACCGAGCGGAAAGGGTTATTGTGTAAGCATGGGACCCCCTCCCTTACCTGGGGGGCCCACCAGAGTGATAGAATTCCGCTAGAGAGAGAAAGTAGACAGGTTCATGCCTGGGAAAAGTTCATTGGCCCAAGATGCACTTTCCATCTCAGGATTCAATGGAATTTTCAGGTGAGAGTGAAATTGCTTCGTCAATAAGATGCACTTTCACTCATCGAACAGTGCAACACGTGGGATTAACGTGCATTTGTTTATGGTGTGTAATTGTGTATATTGTGCAATATATGATGATTCGGAAATTTTAATTGTGTTGTGAATTTGTGAAAATCATTAGGATTAATCTTTCAACTTTTGGATACTTAATAAATACAGGTATGGATTTCTTATTTGACAGATCAGTTACATTATATGCTAATTTTTCATTCGGGAATGAAAGATGTAAATGTTTTTAAAGCCTAAATAAACGAAATCGAACACGTGGCACCTTATTTGGGATCACTTACTTTTTATGCGCGGGCAGGAAAAAAAAATAACCGTTTATAATATTTAAAATAGCTTAAGAATTAGTTCTGATAAAAAAGGCAACAATTTACAACAGTGCATTTAAAAGAAGTAAAAAACATAATTTTATAAAAAATGAAGACTTTGTTAATTGGTTTATATATATAACTTTAGGTACCTTCAAGATTTTTATTTTTTTTATAAAATTAGAAATAAGTATTATTTGATTTTGACGCTTGAAAAGGAAAATAAAAGATTAGTTAATTGTTTTTACCAATAATTATCTGCTTGAATAACTTTTCTTTGAATGCTCATTCGAAATATAGGAAAAAATTAAATACTACTGTAAATTTTTTTTCATCAAGAAAGCTTCTAGTCAATGAAAATCTGTAAAAATTTCTGAAAATCAGTCCTAAAGCCAAAAATTATGCCCCAATGTTAATTTAAAGTAACGTTGAATCATACTGAATATCTTTTTTTGCGTCAAATATATATCTGAGGCTATAAAAGTCTATCATACTGAAGTTAAAAGTGACGAAAATTAACTTTAGTAAAATTAAAAAGAAATGACTTTATATTTTTAAAGTTGTGTTTTTTTTTCAGTAAAGGAGCATTAGAAGTTATTGAATAATTAGGTGCATTACCTAAATTCATACGAAAACATGGTCAAATTTAAATGAGTTCCGAAGATTTAATTCATACACACACTTGTGTTACACATGTTACAAATGCAAAAACAGTTACAAGAATGTAGAGAAAATTTTGATATAAATATATTAAAAATGATATGATATCTTCCGTGAAGTTATTAATGTGTTAACATTTGTTTACAATCGTATTGACACTTTCAGTTCATTGCCCCTAAATGTTCTAAGAAGTTTCAATGTTTTTAATACAGTAAAGTTTAATCAATAAATCATGATTAAATGCTTATTAAAATGGAAATAAACATTTACGCTAATTAAAAAATTATCTTCTCTTCATGGAGGAATACAGTTCTTTTTTTTTTTTTTTTAAAAAAAAAAAGGGAAGGTAAGTAAGGTGCAGGCTTCGAAGAAAACTGAGTTCATTGCACCGCGTTCCACGTGGAATAAGAAAAGTTCCTTCAAAAATTTGAGAATTGTTGAAATATGATTAAATTTAAACTAAGAAATTGATCTTGTGTGCGTAAAATGTAACGTTATAAGAAAAAATTAAAACTACTACTTCAACAACAAGTGCATCTTTCTACTTAATGATACATAATTTGTTTACATAAAATGAGCATTTCTTAATATTCAGATAAAAACTGCTTGAATTTCTCATTCTTTTTAGAATAATTAGTTAGTAATTATTTTAACAAAATATTTCATGTAATTGTAAAAGAATCATATGTGTTAATTCAAATTATTGAATTAAAACTAATTTCAGTTTTCTTTGAAAAAATATTCACATTTTTTGTTTAATAACTCAGAGCTACATCTTTCTAACAGTTAAATTACTCAAAAAATTTATTTTACTAAAATACAGTAAAGTATTATGCTTATTATGAGAGAAGAGAGTTCATATTGTGTTGTAAGTTTATGTAAAGAATATCCGATGTCTTCTCACATTAGAATGATTCTTACCACTGGTGATCGATTATAATTTTCCTTATAATGACTCATGTTTTCTAACTCTGTAAATAAAAAAAAAACATCTTTTAACTAAACGATTTTTTATAATGGATCTCAATACTGGTTATCTGATATTAAATAATATAATAGTTTTATTTCATATAATATAATAGTTTTATTTAAAATTAACTAGATAAACTGCAGTTCTCTCACAAGAGCTATAAAAGTAGATGGGTTTAAATTTTTAACGAGTGGAACAATAGCACAATCTTCAAACATATATTTTGGTGCATATAACATTCACCGCTATAAGTTAATTACAAATAAAATTTTGATTATAAAATTCTTTTCACTATTATAATCCCTTACAATATTTTAACATAATGATTCCAAAATAAATATGATTGCCATCTTTTTTTTTCAAAAAATAAAATGTTTTTTTTTTTAAATTAATGATAGTCAAATTTGTGAGTAAATACAGCCGTATAGTGATTGGGCCACTTAATTTTGTTGGAAATTTGAATTCATTCATCATATCAAAGATTTTATAAATTTTGTTTAAATTCCTCATTTAAGAATGCTTTTCATATAGTCTCATTCAAAAATGATTTTATTTAAAAAAAAGTAATTTCTTAGTTATTATTCACCAGATCTCTCAGATACCTTTTAGAGTAATTCATGTATACATTCTTACTCTGAGTTCTAGAGTAATGCTTAAAAATTGGGGCATACTCAGAAGTATGTAGTTCTTCAAGAAGTACATAAGCTTCTAGAATTTTTCATAATGTTGTCAAAGATTTTACAGTTCTATTTACAGCTAAGGGATTATTTCGTAAAAAAGTATAGCTATTTCTAAAATAAACGAAGTAATTGGTCCTTAGTACTCTAACTTATAGAAAAACTACGTTCTTTTAATGAACTTTAATTTAATATATATGATTATATCAGATGTGAGATAATATGTGGTACACAAATATAAATGACCTAATAACCACAATTAGAAAAAAAATAGCTTTCACATTTTACTGGTTATTCCTTACAAAATTACCACGTTTGAATCCAGATTCCAGTAAAGACACGTTGTGTACTGAGAATGATGCGTGATAAATTAGTCGGAATTCAGTCCTTTCTTAGGCGTGTTGTGGAAGTTATAAAATTGGGGTGTTGTCACTTGACCTTGACGTAAAAATATAAGGCCAGTCACCAATAGTTTTTGGCTCCTTCTAAATACAACGTTAATAAAAAAAAACAATCAATCATTATGAAATTATAACAAATACTAACTCTGAGGTAGTGTGTTTTGTGTATTATTATGCCCTATTTACAGTCGTTAAAACGGAAAATATGTGCTAATATTGATCCAGCAGTTCTCTCATGCAACCTTCAGTTGCATGTGTGAGTGAAAATAATTTTAAAGACACCAAGCATTGTTCTTAACCATGTGGCAATATACATTTCCTTTTAATTTTTTAAATAAAATACTTTTTTTTTCATTTGAAATAGATATTATTCTTCAATAATGCTGTCTCAGATCGCGACTCCTAGGATTTTCTTGTACAATTTCAAGTCACGTTCAGTAAAAGATTAATTTTTTTAACAGATTGCTTAGTTTTTTTCTTAAGAGCTGGTCAATTTTTAAATTATCTTAAAATAATAATTAAGTCTTTGAGAAACCCTAATGTTACGTTAATTTAAAAAAATTTATCAAAACATGATGACTTGTTAAATTTAAGCATTATTTATTTTAGGGGATGATGTATTTGAGAAACCAGTTTGAAGTTAAGGAAATGAGGTAGCTGTTTAGAAAGCCATTAAATAATCTACAAATCGGTAGTTAAAAAAAAGCTTTATGTTCTTGTTGTATCATTTATATAACTGGCAATGATTATTTAATGGAAAATTAGAATGTGTTTCACAAATATCTCTGTAAATAAGAGCATGATATTTAGAGTATGAAATAAGGAGAATATTTCTTAACTTTTTTCCATTCAGAAGGTCTCATTATTTTTTAAAGACAATCACAAGTTTTTGCAATCGAACGTTATGTGAATGCTTTAATAAAAACGCAAGATAAATTTAAGTTTTCGAGAGTGAGAAAATTAAGATATATTGGTCGACAAGTAGTTTAAAAACCGGAAGTTGTCGAGTTCTAAACTCAATCCCTTCCAAGACCGACATATGTAATAATGGAGATGAATATGATTTTGAGTCTCAGTTGGATCAAACTGGATCCTTGGCATCTAATCACTGTTCAAAATTCTGTGGATTCATATCATTAGTTAACACACACTTGTAAATAATCTCTTAATTTAAATTACGTTAATAAAGAGTAAATATCTATCAGTCTAAATGTGTAAAAAAATCAAACAGTAGATACACATACAAAGCAGTAGATACATATTTTCTTGGGATATTAATCAGTGATTATTTCAGAAAGCTATTTTTAAAAATAAACATATGTTGGTTAAGTAAGATTAAATTTCTTCATCTTAAAGGTGACTTGCAAGAGTGTAATCAAGTATAATATCTAGATTTACTTAGCATAAAAAATCTCAAAATCTTAAGGTATACATATTGTTCTCAGAAAAAGTAGATCTTTAATCACTAGCAGATAAAATATTGTTCTTAGATGTCATCAAAGTAGGTTTTTAAGAAATCATTATTGTTATTTAAGAAGCAAATATTTTCTATAAGCTTAATATTTTTTACTTAAAAAAAATGTTTGAAAATGTTTTCATCATGTATTGAAATGAACAGCACTATATAAACAGTATGCATTTTGCGTAAAAATAGATAAAAGAAAGAACCATTTAAAAGATTTACTTGTGAATCTCAGAAAATGAATAGAGAGAAAATGGCAACTATTCCAGAAAATTGTAAAGAAGTTTCTGCTTTTATAATTTTGTATAACGTGATTACAGCTTTTACAGTAACATATTTGATTGATAATGCATGAAAAATATGCAAAATTTTGATTAAATAAGTTTCTTTAAAATTAATTGTTTAAAAGGTTCTGAGTATATTTTATATGCTCATTGTATAAGAATTCAATAAAATCTTAATTATTATTACATATTCCTGAGACTGTATTTGAAAATGATATTTTTCTGAACTTACCATAACATATATGTTAATACATCTAATATTTTTTAAATGAAATTTCAAAAATTAATTTTTTTTCTGGAATAGAACACACATTACTATTTTTCCTCTTTAGAAGAATCTGCAAAGAGAAGGATTAAATACAGATACATTTTAAGGAAATACTTCTACAAAATTTTACTTGCTTATTCATATCCCACCGCAAGTATTGCTACATTTTAAGCACTACAAACTTGAAAGATCTTAAATTTCTGTATAACAAATAGAATATAAATATATATATTTTTATTATCAAGATCACACATTCATAAGACATATGGAGATTTTTAATCAATTTTGGTAAATTTTTTCGACGCTGTTTTCGTGAAAATTTTGTTTCCAATTCAATTTCTTTGTTATGATTTCTGCCAGATTTAGATTTGAATCTCAAATGTTATGCTTTCTGTAATTTAATTTTAAAAATAATTCTTAAAATCTTAATACATTATTTTCGTTTTAATTAGTCTTGTGATATTTTATCTTTATGTCATTACAGAAAATATTTTCCCTCGTGCACTGTTCCACATATCTCCAGATTTCCTGCACTATATTTCTATTTCTTCCACACTCCAATAGTTACAATTTACTCACAGATCATAAGTCTATTCTGATATTCACCTATTATATCTTGTCCCATTGCTAAGTATCTGCATTATTAACAATATGTAATTATATAACTAGTAACTAATGCCTTAATATTAATTAATTCTACTAATAATGATTGTATGAAACCAGAGTAATTTTCAATGTTTCTCTCGAGTAGTATTTTTTTTATATGAAACAAAAATTTTGAATAAGAACTAAAGAATTTGTGGGAAGTTTGGGTAATAATTCAATTTTCTTTTACCATCTTTAATAAATAAAGAACACTTAGTTTCTAAAATATGTACATAGTTCTACTATATTTTTTCATCATCTAAGATATAGGGTGTTCAATCAGAAACAAAGAATTTCTTCTATATTGGAGAAATGTTTTTTACTCTGAAGTAAAATAGAATATATACACACTGTAAATTACAGTCACTACTATATATGATTCAAAAATATTCAATTCATTTGTCGCTAACTCCTTCTTGAAGAATGGAAATTGGTTCCACTCACTTGTATCTTTTACAAAGGGTATATCGGAAACACAGAAATATGTTTGAATTACAAGAATTCTTAGAGATGAATTAAAAATAATGTAATCACATATTTAGAGAAATTAATTGTCTCAAAACTTTTTCTTGAATGATTCAAATAAATTTTGTACATTTTAAATAACTTTTTTTTATAAAATTCTTTTTGATTTACTTGATTATATCAAAAGTCTTTTACTTCAGATCGGATAACTTTGGACATAAGCCTCACTGTGATTTTTTTTTATTTCATTTGTAAAATGTACGAGTTATTGATGCAATAAGACATATCCTAATGCTGAAAAAAAAATTAATAATTGGTGATTTTAGAAGATATTGCTTCTTCATTCTCCTCTACAACAATAACAAAAAGATATTTTCTTTCATGATAATAGCTCTAAAGGTTCTCATTTATATTTTGTGCTCAAAAAGTTGTCACAAGAAGCATTTCATGGAAATATTTTTTTTCATTATATTGCACTAAGTTTTCATGATATAGTCTAAATAATATGAAAAATAAAATTTGAAATCATATTGATTAGATGCTCCTAATTTTAACTCATTTTTAAAAATAAATAAAAAAATGAAACATTTTTAAAAATATAATATATTAAGAAATTTGAATTATTTAACTTTATATTTCTTTTCCTTATATTTTAGGTTATTGAGCTATCTAGGATAAAAATAATAGTAACTTTGAGATGAAAAATGTTATAACTAGTTAAAGATGAATCCATATAGTAATATTTTAAATGTTATTTAGTCTAATATCAAGTGATATTTTAATGACAAAATTAACTGATGCATACACAAAATCACAAAACACAAATCTATACACACGCCCCCCATATATATATATATATATATATATATATATATATATATATATATATACAGATATGCGGAGAGAGAGAGAGTGAAGGACTTCCACAAGTTAATTGATATACCATAAAAATTAGTTTTGAACGTGTCTCATTTCCATAACTGCTATGCATATCAGTTTAAGTTTGAATTTACAAGTTGAAACATGCATCATAATTCATTTCTATATGACTGTTTTTTGTAGAATTTTTTTTCATTTTTTGTGTTATATATATAAATAAAGATATTGACTTTCTTTAAACATGTTTTCATTAGTTTTTATTCATTTTGAAGCAATAATGTTACACAAACATACAAGAGTTTTCAATAACGATGGGAAATGTTAAGGCAATGTAATAAATTTACCAACATTGTATTTTAATTTCGCTTGATAAATATACTCATGGAATGGATTTCACATATATTTTTAATTAAAGTATAATATTAATACCTAGGTGTAAGATAGTTTTCAGTATATAAATACAATGAAAATCGTCTTTATTTTAAATAAATATTATATATATATATACATATATATGATCAAAATATCACATTATAAGCAAATTCAACTTATCAACCATAAATTCATACAATAATGTCTAAAAAACTACATATTTAAAGAAATCAATAAGAAACTAATATAAAATTAATATAACTCATATGAAAACTTTTATAATTAACTAAACACACTAAAATTAAAAATTTAAAAACAAAAATCTATATACCTATAAGAATAACTAAAACATTACAACATTCATACTAAGCCTACCACTACTCTCCATTAAATAATTCACAACCAAAATAAACAATGATTGATTGATTGATGTTATATATATATATGTGTGTGTGAATAAGATAAAGCAAGGAATTTATCATTGAAAAACATAAAAGTAAGAGAACAATTAAAATCCAAAATCAACAAAAAAAAAACACATTTATAGAACTAAGTAAAAAAGTTGATATATATATATATATATATATATATATATATATATA
>BMAW01027786.1:909032-941517 GCA_019974015.1 Nephila pilipes
TATATATATATATATATATATATATATATATATATATATATATATATATATATATATATATATATATATATATATATATATATTCAGAGTGAAAGAACATATATTCAGTAACATATCATTTGAATTTTATTTTCTTATTTATTCTCGTACATGAATAATCAAATGGAATTCATATTTAAGTTAAGAGAATATTTAAGTTCTACAGTTTATATAATCAAATTATATTTTTTCAGTATTAATGAAAATCATTAAAAACGTCTGGATGAAGACAAATTTTAAATTTCCAGAAGAGATATTTCGAAGATAATTGAATTCATATTCTTATGTATTTTGACAGCTTTATAACAATACCGGAAATTTTTGACAAACTGTATTATCTGAAAACAATTCATTAATAAAAAATGTGTACATTTTAATATCAAAGTAATAGAAATAACTATATTTTTAATCGAAACCAGTTTTTTTAGAGATTGAGAGTTGAGGTGAGATAAATAAAAGTGTATTTACTTCCAAGAATCTCAGTGATCCTGATTTGCTCTTAAGTGTTCGATAATTTGCAATTAGCCTTCATTGTCTCAAGAGCTCGTCTTTCTCCTTCATTATTCAAGATTTCCATACTATCAGGATTATTAATTGATATCTAGCTTCATATCATTTTGATTAATATTGAATGACTTGTACTAGGGAATGATTCATTAATGAAATTCTTCGTCAATTCAATAACCATTACTTATGAATTTATTTTTTTTTCATGAATATTCATAAAAAGCTTATCTAATCTTTTGTAGAAGATATATACTCGTACTAAGATTATTTACAATTAATTATTTAATCGATTTATCTGAATTAAATTAGAACTTTATTTTTAAATTGTGATAAAGAGTCTACTTTAATTCTAGCGAATAGAAATATGTTTTAAAGAATACATGATTGATTGAAGAAATTTGAAGGATATGATACTAATATACTTGATACATTTGATATTTCATACAGGTCAACAAGTTTTAATATTTCAATTATTTTATCAAAAGACAATATTTAATTTACCTAAATTATACATAAAAGTTGATTACTTTAATTTTTTCCTTAGTATTATTCTTAGTGAATAAGATTAATGATTGTACGGTGTGGTTTTAAGGTACATTTTTTCTTTCAAAGAAAGGATGGTAATAATGAAGAAGCAAATTAGAGCAGAAGACAGAGTTATAATTCTAAAAATGTAAGTATTCCTGAAATTTTAAAGGGATTTTAAATCACACAAATGTAAAAAAAGGTAATTTTTTTTAAAAAAAAGGACAGCTTACAAAAGTAGCAAAAAAGTAAGAGATAGATAAAGATCCAACTTTCTAAAGTATCTTAAGACTTTTCAGTTTTTTCCAGTATAAAACATTATGATATAAGACCTGAGTCTCAAAAAAATAATAATAAAGTAAAATAATTAAAATAAATAAAACTAAAACCTTAAAATTTCATCTAAAACAGATATTATTTGATTTTAAGTGTAAATATGGATTACATAATTAAGCAAATATTAGTAAAGTTAACTGCAGTTAATCAATTGAAAGCTCAAATTGCATTTCTAATTTACATATTTGCAAAAATTGCTTAAAATAATATAAAATAAATTTAAAATATTTTAGAAATTCTGCAATTACAGGACAAATTTATGAAATTGAAAATGGAAAATTTAGATTTATTTTGTTATTCATTTCCTTAATTAACTGTTTTATTCAAGTTTACATCGAAATGTTACATGTCTTCTTCCTTATATTTTTATGGGACCAAACCGATATTAATGACATAGTTTTTAGTATATTGAGAAATTATACTTGATATGATTTAAATATTAATATCGTAAATTTTAGTTCGGAATTTTTTTTTTTTCTGTGATATATTTTTAAATTTTTTGAGCATAAATCATGTGTAACACCTTAAATTTTCAGATATTTATGATAATAATCCTGTTTCATTTAAGACAACTGAGACGTCTTTAACAAGGAAAACAGAATATATTTAATGCCGAGTATAAATAATTTTCTTTTAAAAATGCAAAGCAATGGAAGTGGTACATAAACAATGAGATATATGTTTACTTATAGACCTGTTTGTGCAAAGAAAATCACAATTATTTGCATAAATAACTATCTATTAGCAATTGATAATCAATAGTCCTACTTAATTTTGTAAGACATGTACTTACTGCAAAACTATTAACTTAACAACTACTGCAAAACTATTTATAACTTTGAGAAAATTTGCAGAATACTTATAATTGTCACATTCTATACACTGATCATAATTGTAAATTCAAATATTCTAAAATTTTATGATTCAAATTTATCAAATTTTTGAGTTTTTATTAAGAAAAAAGGTACATTCACTGTATAGAAAATAGCCTTATTTCATAAATGGGCAAAATATTAGCACAACGGAAAAAGTATATTTTGCGGAAAATGAACCCTAATCCTAAAAAACCACATTTGCGAAAAATGCATATACGGGTATTTTTCTATATGGTGAGGCAGGTGTGTTTACCATTTTAAAATTCAATTTTTGAATGTCCTATTTATTAAGCTCTCATGAATATTACATCAATGGAATTAACATAACTCCCTCTAGTTTTCAATTGCAAAATGAGAAACATTTTATTGTCTCAGTTACCTTAAAAAAGTTTCACTATACATAAATTTTATCACAAATTTTTAAATTGAGATTCATGAAAAATTTCTGATGTATGGTTTTAGGAGAGAAAAAATAAGGTTGAAAATTTTTTTAAGAGCCTGTATTTATATGTTAAAAACCATAGGAAACTTGCATAATATCGGGTGGGACATATTAAAGTGTGCCTTATTAGGCTGAAGTTTAAAGATTTTGAGCTCATTAATTTTTTCTGAAGAATATAGTATTTCAAGAGCATATATTAATTATAAAATTCCAGAAATGGAGTATAATATCTGAAAGGTTAAATATCCATACAGAAATGCTAAGCTCTCAATTGCTTATGTTTCTTAAATCTGTGTTTAACTAATGTTTTATCAATTATAAAAAATAGAAAAATAACAAAATGTGTGTTGTGCATAAGTATTTAAACATGCAATATGCATTTAATTAATGTTGCTTTTAAAGTTAATCATGTTTATCGATAAGAATTTAAATTCAATAAATAATACTTATATATTACATTATGCATTTTTCTATTATATTTTATTATGAACTTTTGAAAACTGTTAAAAATATTTATTTTGAAAAAATTAAATATCCATTTTATAGATGTGTATTGAACTACACAGTTTTCACGAACAATTTCGAAATATTTATGATTAAACTTCTTTAATTTCATATTTTAATTATATAATATCTTTTAAGTTAAAAAGAGAAATCTCATAATTGCATAAGAAAACATTTTCGTTCGGTACTAGGACATGCGAGAAATTGTAAAGCACTATATCTAAGGCTCCTTGTTCTTGTGATATAAATCTTTTCAAATTATTAGTACAGCTTAGATTTTTTCGTCTGCTTGATAATAATTTTTTTTTAATTCTATAGAAATATAAAAGTAATTTTTTTTGTCAAAAAAGTTTTTGTTTCCGCCTTGGATGAATATGGAAATGATTTGTGAGACATATTTGTATTTAGGTAACATTTTAAAGAAAACTATTACACAATATGCTTCCAAATTTTTTATGCATTTATAAATGGTGCTTATGCATATAATGAGAAAAAATATTTTTTCTCTCAGTAATACCTAAATATTAAGAAATAATTTTATATATGAAAAAAAGGAGGAAAAATTTTAATTTTCAAAATATTTTGTTTATTTAGATAACATATTTTTTTAAAGAAATGGTACCTAAATATAAATATAGCTGAAAACCATATTCATATTCAATTCCAAGGGAAAGAAAAATTTTTGACAAAAAATACTTTATAGTTTTATAAAAATGATTAAAATATTATTATTAGGCACACAATTAAGCCCAAAGCTCTGCGAATTAATATGAGAAAAAAGAAATAGTCTTAAATTCGATATTTTATTTTTCTCCGTATATCCTGGTACACTTAAGTATCTTGATTTAATCCAGGGTTATGATGGTAAGATAGGTGTAAATGGGAACATATTTTTTTTCTTCCAAATTGTGTAAGGTACAGTAAGTTTATAGTAGCTTTAATAAAATAACTAAAAATAGATCTTCCGCATTTGTTTACAAACTGGATTTTTAAAACACGTATACTTCTTAAAAGTTTAAAAAAAAATTATATTTTTTTCGATGAAATTCCCCGTCTCTCCAGTAATAAAAATATGACATTGATTAGAACTGAGAATTTCTTTCCTTCTCTTTCCTTACGTGAGCTTGATAAAAGCTAAAGCATTTTCAAAACGTATTGTAATATCATATTTATATCAGATATGCCAAGTAATCTAAGACTATTTTAAAGCTAAATTTAAAAACATTGTACTATTTACTAGACTTAGAGAATTTTTTTTATTAGATATTTATTTATAACTAAAAATCTAATAAAAACCTTATTTTGTGAAAAAAAAATGTTGTATTGTCTACTTTAACTTTGGAAAAAGTCGTAATTCAGTGTGGAAGAAGCTGGTGAAATGAAAGCTGGTGTTCAGTCGAAATGAAAGTTTGAGTCTTCACTACGTCAATTGATTAATTGTTTATTAACTTCGCACTTAGAAGCAAGATCAATTTATTGGCTTCGTTGTTTTGAGCCTCAAACGATGAAGTTGACATTTGAGCTCTCAACCTACTCTCTAAACTTCTATCCTATGTGAAGATTTGGACCTTCGATAGATTTAAGGGGAATCAGCTCAGTTTCAACGTGAATCTTAAATGGCCTCAGGACTCGAACCCACGACTTGACGAAACAATGTCTCGTGGCCGCGAATTCATTATCTTGACCACTGGGCCACTTGAAAACAGATAATAAACAAATAATCATATGTATAAATTTATATATTGATTGATTGAATGTTTATTACTGTATTTAGAGGCGACATGAAGACTATTGGCCTCTCTGAACTGGCACCTCTCTCTCCAAATTTCCACCCAAATTAAAGAGAGGACTTGAGGCCTCGTCAGATTTAGTATGCATCATCTCCAATACTTGGGGATTCTAAAGTGGCATCAGGACTCGAATCCACGACTCGACGGAAACAAAGCTGGATGTGAGCTCTCGACCGTGATTATTTGGCAACTGCGACTTTTTCATTACGTCAAAGACATATAGTACGGGATAGTTCAAACCTAATTTTGAATGAAATTGAGAATCTAAGTGGAAGTTAGGAGAGTAATATACCGAATGTGTCCATCATTTTTGTGGTTCAAAATTACGTGGCCCGACTCCTACAGACTTCCTACATCTCTAGAGAAACATTAATGAAAACACAACCACAGGCCGAATTTTTTGAAATTCAAATGCATAATAATCCTAATTAGTTTGAGCTTATAATAATCTAGACTGATATCAGACGGTAAATACCCAAGGCAATATTGGGGATTAAACAGTAAAAAGATAGTAATCTCCCACTTCTTTAGTTATAAACTGCAAAAATATAGTAAACTAGTTATTTCTTGTTTCTTTCAATTCATTTACCAATTTTGAGTGCTTTCTTCCTACTACCACTAATGTTTAATCAAGAAAAATATGAATTTTTAAGTGAAACCCAGAAAAAGCTTCATAGTAAAAAAAAAAAAAAAAAACAATAATCGCATTATTAAGTCTGTTTGTGTCAAATATAATAATGTTGATTTGAAAAAAAAAGTCTCCAAATCTTATGAGAAAAATGAAATAGTACATTTTATTATAAATTTGATTTTAAATTCTGCCATTTGCACTAATAATTTTGTGGAAAGTTAAAGTTTTGAGTTATTTTACTCGAATGGCACTAAGCATCATAATTTGGGATGTTGAATTTAACAAAAAAAAAAAATTATGAAAGTACAATAACATTTAAGAGTAAATAATGAGAATTTGTTTTTGTATAACCATGTCAAAAAGTATTTCAATATGCAATAAAAATTCATTTTTCTTAAAAATTTCTAATGAATAGGTTTGTCAAATCCAAAAATAGTTGCTTTAAAGTTTCCTTTGCTTGAATTTTAATATATTTGTTAGCGAGGCGGAAGTTTAAGTGCTCCAAGGACATATTTTACATTTATAAATCATCTTCAGACAGATCTAAAATCTGAATTATTCGACCGAAGGCGTTAAAATACAAATGTCCTTCAATTTTAATGATAGACACGAGGAAAAATTGTATTACTAAAATATTATCAAGATACTCAAAAGAATAAACGTGTTGGGGTTTAGCACAATAACAGCTTACATAACGATAATCTTCTATTACATCTTTAATCATTTAATGTTATTTTGTTACCTTTTGCTTGCGTAACTTACTTATACAAGCTATCTTTTCACCTGTACTCTAATACCAATAACACAAATAATGCTTCGAAAAGCCTTCCTAGACATGCTTTTCGAAGCTGATTTATTAGATAAATAGTATCTAAGTCGATTCGATTTGACACCTGAAAGTCCCGCTCTCTTTTACAGCCTTTCACTGTTTTAACGATAAATTATTGTGCGGAATTAATTTTCTAAAAAAGGAGAGGAACGCAATTAATCGATTTTTTTTCCTTTCTGATTCCCCATTCCTCTGATTCCAGAACGCAAATTTTCCATCGACGTGACTTAAAAGAAGAGCCAGTAACCATTAACTGCGAAAGCAAATGATGCTTTAACCTGGTCACTGTATAAACGCATTCCGCGATGCAGGAAGTTAAAAAAAAATGAGGCTCTACAGACGGACTTTTAATTTGAACACATTCGAACATCATAAATATTTCGGTCGTGCTTTCTGCGTTTATTAAATTCCATGAGCTTGCTAGAGGATTTCTTTCGCTCTTTTTTCGCTCTAACCAATCAGCTAATATAACGCAAAGTTTGGGCGACGTTTGTAATTAATGTTTCCGGGGGCCGACGTTTTATCGTCGACTCTATCTGTGGCTTACCCAGGCGGGCGGAGGAATTTTACTATATTTCGCTCTTTCCGATGCCGATTTTAGAATAGGAATATCGATAGCGCCTGGCTCTAAATGCTCACTTCCTGTCTCTGTGTAAAAGCGTGGTGTTTTCGGGGCTCCCGCTTATTTTTCAGGGCGATGTTTACTAAAAGGGTAGCCTTCGGGGACGGGAAAGATTGCATTACCAGAGCGAAATTCAAAACAAGCGGAGTTATATTGATTAAAAAATTAATTTGTACCGTTATTTATACACTAAAGCATTAAAAAACTCCTTTTTGTCTGGAAATGAAGAATCTGTTATATGATTGTATCGAGAGGTATTTTGTAAATAATTGAGCGTAATATGTCATAGTTTTTAGTTTCTTAACAGTAGACCCTGTGTAAATTAAACACACGTGAAGTTTATTTAAATACTCAGAGAGTAATTTCAGTATGAGGAAAAATAATAACAGATAGAGTAATGCATTATTAACTTATTCCATGTTAACATCAACAGGTAGCATTTTTATGGTTTTTACATAAGGGCAATTTAGAGAAAAAAAAAAGTGATATTAAAGACTTTTTGAGACCTTTTTGTTTATTGTGTTTAAAATACCACTAAATTTTTCTCTAATTTCAATTGCAATTACCGTTCTCTTTCGTTGAAAATTTTGTACCTAAATTTTGAAATATGATTTTTGAATATTTTGTCAGTTTTATTGTATAAGCTATTAAGCATCATTATAAACACGTTAAAGAAAATCTTGGGACATCATGTAAGAGAGAGAGAGAGAGTGAAAGAGAGGGAGATAGAGACTCTGATAAAAAGAGACAATTTTTAACTACTTAGAAAAGCTTTTAAAATATGTGTAGTCAGTAATAATAATAATAATATCAGTAAATAATAACAATCTTTTTTAAAAAGAAAATTAGAAAATTCATAATCATATAAACTTGAAATTTTTTGAAACTTTTGTTTAGAAACAGATACATTCCAATATTAAACTTTTCAAACAATACATCTTTTTTAAAAAATATAACATTTTTAAACCAATAAAATTTAAAATTTTGCCAGTGGAATCAAAATCCCATCTTAAAAACTGATATTCCCGTGGATGTTTCAAACTATTTTATCGAATGTATTTCATGTATTTATTTTTTAAAACATTTTCAATAAATTTCACCCGCCCCCCTCCATACTATCTTGCTTCGAAATTGGTTGCATGCTTAACCTCAATTCATAGTAAAGAATTCTCTCAAAGATAACACACGTAAAAAAACCCACCCCTAAATATATTCCAAAATAGTCTGATGAAATGATCGATATAAACGATTTTCCTATCAAAAAAAAAAAAAAAAAAGGTCTAAGCACTTTCCCTCGTAATATATATAATGAGAACCTACCATGAAGTGCAGCGCCACCTGGTGTTTGAGAGGGGAAACCCTGCACCCCTATAGGGGCCTCCCCCTCCCTTAAAGATGTAGTAAAGCATGATTATAAAGACTCATTTCTTAGCGCTAATCGTCTTCCAACACCACCTCTTTTTAACAAAGGTTCCGCTCCCCGTAACGCGCAGCTGTTGTCCTTTGAAGGCGATTAAATCCCCTCCCCCGTCTTTAAGATGTTCTCGAAGAATAGAAGGTATTGGGACATCAATGGAAAAGTTACTAAGATTTACATTTCGAGCGGTCTTCTTCCTACGAAAACAAAATAGATGACGCGCTGAAAAATTCATAAGGCAGCAGATAATAGGAGTATGTAAAAAGTACTTATTTTAAATAATACCTATAAATTGTATCGTTATTGTTATTACATAATTCGAGGAATACGTTCCTCTGGAATAGATAATGTTAGATGACGATGAGTGAGCTTTAAGAAGGGCGTGTTAACATTATGTTCTTCGGGAACAAAGAAAAGAATGATAATAAAGTTTCGTCCCTCGGTGAATGGATAAACAAAAAATTAGAATTAAATTAAATATTTCTTGATGTACAGAAATAGGGAATTTCGGTCTGTGTATTATTTTTATGCTTAGTTTCATTCCTGAGCTTTTTTTTCTTCTCAATTGATAGCACATACCTCAATTTCAATTTATATCTCATAATAAAATTATTTTAATCCTCAGAAAGATAACTTTGTAAGGAATTTTTTTATCCTAAATATCAAGAAGTTGGGAAAGTGCTGTTTTCTCCGAATAAAATTATTTCGAAGTATTAAGTACACACACAATTCCTTTCTCTCTTTCTTTCTGTTCTTTCCTTATAATGACTCTTATTTGTAAAAAATATTGCTTACTCTTGGAAAAAGGGGGAAAACCCACCAGAAATGATAAACATATGATACAATAGTTTTTTGAAGAAAAATTAAATGTATAAGAAATCTGACTGGGGAAAAAATTGATTGAAGAACATAACAATTTTGATCACAGCTAATACCAAATATACAGTTTTCTAATTTGCCATCGTTATATCAGTATCCGTGAAAAACAACTGAAAATAAAGCATGAAAATAACAAGTAATGAAGAATACTGATAAATATGAAATTTTCAATTATTAATACATAAACAATTTTCAATTCATGAATATTATAGAGAAAATTGAACTGAATGATGAAATTAAAGCATTTTCTGATTTAAATATATGTTTAACTTAATATTGACAGGGTATATATTTTCTAAATATTTTTCTTTTATTTCATAATTGGAATTTTTTAGAATGATAAAGGAAATTTCATTTACAAATATAAAAGTGCCCAATGTTTATTTGATTTTTTTAAATTAATGAGCGATTTAATATAGAAAACTATTGAATTACTTAAATTAGAATTTCAAATATCTATTACCAAAATGAAATAAATGAGTCAGATGGTAAGAATCTTTTCCCAAATTAATTTTTAAAAAATTGCTTACAAGCAATGTTCTTTTCTACCATAATAATAGCTTATAAAAAATTATTTTCTTGATCCTTTTTTTTAAAATAAGAATACGCAAATTACTCTATCTGTTTATATATATATATATATATATATATATATATATATATATATATAATAGTTAAATGTACTAAACAATATGTACTAAAACAAAAAGAGTTAAACATTAAACACTATTATTTAAAGTTATTAAGAAAAACTAACAGAAATAAAAAGCTTTTAGATATATTAGTGTAAAATCAAAACAATATAAGAAAAGTTGTTATAATAAATAATGAATAAAAAAAAAACCCAACTACAATTAACTACTAAAAAATAAGTTTGGAAAAATTCTATGAAAGTTGACTCTTAAAATATATTAAATAGAAAAAATTAAGTTATACCAAACTTTGGGGGAAATAGAAAAATTGGAAACTGTACGAACTTTAAATATTCATTTTAATCGCTCTAACTAAAAAGTCGCATAAAAAATAATAATTCTTTTTCAGTAAATGTCTTACGTGAACTGGATATTCCTCGATGGGTAATAATTCTGCGAATACATTTATTGGTAATGCACGTTTATGATAATCTTCTAATCGAGTCTTCAAACTGGTTGAGGGACTTGCGCAAAAAGCGAAGGCCTTGAAGAAAGCAGATCAGTGCAAACAAATCTCCGGATTCGTTTTCCTTAATTAGGTTAAGAGAGTAGGAAACACCTGATGATCTTCAATCACGCTTTGAGGGTTGAAGAGAGTGCTGAACTGGTCAATAGTAGTTAGTGGTAAAATGAAATTCTAGTAAGCAGTTGATCTGCTGTTTTAATTATCTTTCTCCAATTAAAGGGAGGCAGAAGGAGGTGCGTGAAAGAGTGCTAATTGTGCCACGAACTCGAATCAGCATCCATCAAATCAGGAAAACTAAAATAGATATCGTCCTAACGACACTAAAGGAGAGTTTAACAAGAAGTCTATTGGTTTCATTCTATATGATGTAAGGTTAATGAACGTTTAACCAATTTCTCGGAGAGGAATCTTTCGGAAAAAGTGAAGGAGAATAAGCATTAAATATTTGCTTTAGGTCATTTTATTTCTTGCCTTCCAGAAAATTCGTTGCTTTAAATTAATTTTTAAGAACAGACGATGACTATTCGATAATATGCATAGTTTGGAGTTTCTTGATGACGTCCATCATGGAATGTGCTAATGTAACTTATAAAACGATTATATTTGTTTCTGGAGGAAGACTAAATTGATTGTAAAATTTCGTTGTTGGTGCTAGGATGAAGGTAGGAGTGGTTAGAAGGGTGCACTCAAGTGGATATAAGTGTAAGAAATGTTTTGGAGAGAGATCAAATTACATGTTTTTGTCTTCTGACCCGTGATGAAATAAAAAATAAATAAAACCACTGATGATAACTTAGTTACGTAATCAGAGAGAAATCCAGTTTTAGTAATTATACAATCATTACGATAAAAGTTTTAGTTTTAATACAAAGATAAAGAATATACTAAAAGAGAATTAAAGAGCATTAAGATTCAGTTTTTGTATTCAACAAGTATGACAGTGAATTGAGCCATATGAAAGTTTTTTTTTTTAATTAAATGACTAGGTAGAGTAATAGAAATGGGTCTTGAAAGACATGTAACATATTATACATGTTACATATCTCGTAATACTTCTAAGAGTATGGGCTTTCGACACCTCCAAATAAATATTTTGTTACAATTTTATAATATTCTTCAGAATATGGGAAGCAATTTATTGCGGATTTTACTTTATATCTATAATTTCACATAGCTTTATTTTGAAACAAGCTTGTTTCTATGAAGAATTCTATCTAATTCAAACTCTTGAAATACTTTGATTAATTTAGCTCCAATGTAAATGGTGGCTCTTGATTAATTTAGCTCCAATATAAATGGGGTTAATTGATTCAGGTTAAATTGCAAAAGTGTGCAAAATATATTAGTTATGTAAACATAAAATACATTCTGTAAAATTTAGCAATTTTCTTTTATATTCAAGAAGAAATTTTGCCCACAAATTTATATTTTATTCAAATAATTTCTTTTTATCATAACTCTAAAATAATTCTTTAGTACTATATTTAGTTATAATTTCTCAATTTATATAAATTGTACTATCAGATGAATGCTATTTACTCCAAATATAGAGAAAGTAGGTATTTTATATATGACTGGAATAAAAAAGCATAAGGTTTTTATAAAATGGTTACATATAATGCTATAAAAAATTGCTTTTGTCTTTTAAAATTGGCTATCTTAAAAAAAATTAAAACTCGTATACTCAAAATAATAAGTGATCAGTAAATAAATAAGACATTCAGCTGAAATTTATTTACTTTTGTAACGTCTTGAAACTAAAGTTACGAAGTAATTTTTCATAGTTGAAACAGTGGTAAGGAACACAATTACATTTCGTCTTTTAGTTCTCTTACAACTAAACTGTTCAGGGTGAAAATTGAGGAAAACAGTTTTAACAGGGCTTTTAATCTGAATTGCAAAAATATTGAGTAAGCAGAAAACTAAAAATAATGTGTCAACCAAAGTTTCGACCTTGAAATACTTGCTTAAATGTAATACTAAACTGAAATCTCAAGAACTTACACACAAATTTTTGCAAATTCTCCAGTTAAAATAGTGTTTAAATTCAAATTTCTCTTTATTTGAAAAGGAGAAACTTTTAATAAAACAATTTTATGAAATTACTACAAAAATCATACTGTAGTAAAATATTATTTCCACAAGAAAATTCAATTGTTATTATCCCAAGACTGTAAGAAATATAGAGGGAATTGAAGTCAACAAATAGAGTAAATAGTTTTTGAAAACCTATCCACCATCCAAATTAGAAAATTAGTTTCACTATAGGCCCTTCGATTGTAATTAGACACGTGATAGGATTTATAGCTTTCATTTTCAATATAGATAAGCTAATTTAATTAAAAAATATCGATACAGAAATGATTAATTGAAATGTATATTTTTTGGAAAAAAAACCAGCTCTTGATGCTTTCTCACTAAAGTTATTTCCTTACAAATCAAGCATATATATATATATATATATATATATATATATATATATATATATTTGTATAAAAAATATTTATTATTTAAAGACTACAATTTAAGACATTCCTTCGATATCTGAATTTGTGGACTCTGTCAAGATTAGCTTGTGGAAGTATATTGAACATAATTAAAATGTCGTCCTAGAAAATTTATAGCTTCTTACATTGTTTTGAGACACACGTCATGGATAAAATAATAATAATGGAAATATTATACATTTACTTGAGTTAGAATAGACGAAACTAATTTTATGAAAAAAAATTTAAAAAAATTATTTAAGTAGCTGTTAGTAATATATATATAAGATATTTTTTTAGTACTCATATTTTTTATAATTAAAATTGAAATGCAAATTCTTAGATGTACTTTTATTAATAAGCTCTTTCGGAGGCTGACTTGCAAAATGTTTGGAATGCATAAAAGAGAATGAATATTTATTTTATTGCTAATGTATAGTAAATAAAATGATTTTATAATGCTTAAATATAAACAGAAACTTTCAAAAACGATTTTAGACCAGTACACTTGAATATTAAGACATAGCTTTCGATAAATTAAATCCAACTATTACATATTTTTTCGAGGAACATAATAACCTAACATTTCTTAAGCTTTTGAAATTTTACTTTGTTCACACTTTGAGAATATGTCATAAATTAGGTCAAATTTTTTAAAGAAGCTATGATGTATGCTTTACTTTATTTTAATTTATCCAAAATACAATTTTAAAATTTGGCTTCACAATAAATTTTATATAATTGTTCAATCTAGATAAAAAAATAAGTAGCAATGACTTTAAAGTTTCTTTAAATATTAGAAGATTTGAATTAAGTAATTTTAACATTCGAGATCAATGACCTGATAATAGAAATTGAAATGTATCAATCATATACACTCAAATCAACAGTGAATTTTTAATTAGCTGTAATAAGATAAAAAGCTAAAATTTATAAGGTATAGATTAATTTTAAAATATTAATTATTTTTTGATACATTTATAGTAAGATGTCATCGACCGCTTCAATATTGATAAGGAAAATGTCTCAAGTCAGGCCGATGAACTCCAAGAGCATGGGAAATTACTTTTTATAAACATTCTTCGTTTTAAATAAAAAAAATTTGAATAACTGTTCAATACACCAAAGGGGTCTTTTTTGAAAGGGATGTGGAGGTGCCTTGAAGTAAGAAAAGGGTGAAGAGTTCCTGAATGAGAACCTTGGGATCCATGTAGTGAACTTGTACGAAAGAGGCCTCTTTCTCAAGGAAAGGCTGCGTAAACTCATAAAAAATAGTACTATGGAAGATTAAATCCTCAAGTAAAGAAAGGGTTGTGCGCAGCTCGCATAACCTGGTCTAAAAAAAATTGTGTTTGAACTTTACTTCAGAAAATAATTTAGATTCAGATATAGTAACCCTTGGTTGATCGTTTTGTACACCTGTTGAGTTAAAAGATTCACAAATAAAAGGCAAAGAAACATTTTTTAAAACTAAATTGAGAAAAATTCAAAATCTATTTTTTCATAATCTCTCTTTTTTGATAAAATCATTTCCATAAAATTATTTACTTTTATCATATTAGTTTCCAAATTAATGAGTATTTTGTGATGCCTCTCTCTCTCTCTATATATATATATAACTTACAAATGACGCCTATTAAATATTACTGACAATGAAATTTTTTAATACAGATTGTTTTTTAATATCTTAGTGTTTGTAAAATTTATTTTCTGTTGATAGTTTTTAAATTATTACTCCCTTCTTTTTTTTCTACCTTTTAAAGTTGAGAACAATTGAAAATTTTCCGAATAAATATATTATTTCTTAAATTTTACTGGCTATAATCTTATTAACTTGCGTTATATTTTCTTTAAATATATTTTATTTAAATGTCTTTAAATAAATATCATTCACATATTCTTAACATAAATTCATTACATTCTTTATATTTAGATGAAAAATAAAAGGACAACGACCTCTTACCCTATTACAAGTTACTTATAATTATATTTATAACTTGGTTATTATTTGAAAACCCGTTTCTCAGAAGAAAAATATTAGAAATTATAACCGAATAGGAAAATTTTATACTTGCGGTTTGTAGAAAACTATTGGTTGAAATGTTTATGATGCAATTTCGATTAATAAATTGTACTTCAATAGGAAAAATTAGGAGAATATAATGTATTTCCTTTTTCAGCTTGAAAGAATTGCTTGTAAAATATAATTTAAGCGAAACTAATTTCAAATGGATTACAATAAAATAGATAAGAGAAGCTTTAAGAAATAAGTAAAGGAAAACTTTTCTCTGATTTAAATTCTTTTATTTTAATTGTTACTTAATTTGTAATACATGTCCGAAATTTTGAGCCATAATTCAGTAATGCAAGTGATATATGATTAAAAATAATTTCTTAAAACCTTGATATAATCACACGATGTCATACTTCTGAGACATTTAATTGGAGAATACTGTTAAGTAGTGGTATATTTCAAAAATGGGGATATGACGAACAACACGGTAAAGTAATAATTCTGTTATGTTGTTCTTCGGTTGCGACTTTTTTTACACAAATTCGCCTGATGTATTTCGTCGTTAAAAGCTATAATGTATTTCCATCGTATTAACGGTGGTATTTTTTTCTCTGCTCTTTCTGCCATTATCGATCGTTAGTTTGATGTGATGTGGCCATAAATGCATTAGATTATCCACATTAAGCCAACATAAATGAATAACCACATCATCCAACCATTTAGATTGCATCCACGCTCGCAACAACATTTTTTAACATCATCTTGTTTTCATCTAGGAAAGCGTTCACCACTTTGCATAACCTCCGTATAGGCAAGTAGTGAATTTATAAACATGGGTCACTTTGAAGCCTACTAATTTTGCGGGTGACTTTTCTGTGCCTTTCTAGAGAATCCGAATTCCTTCAGTAACCCATATTAGAAAGGTAGGCGGGAAAAGAGGAAAGTTAGGGGAAAAAAAACTCCTTCAGGGTTCGAAAGCTTTAGTTCGTGCGTAAAAGGCTAAGGGAAAATGGGGATCACGTTTTACAGGAAAATCTTGCTCCTTTCATCTAATTCTGGAATAAAATTCCCATTATTTAATTTGAGGCCGATCTTAGGGAATGTAGAAGCGTGCGTGGATTGTAAGGGGGATCATGACGTCATAGGATCTCTTCACGTGCAAAACCACATTTTCCAGAAACCGGTACATAATTGTCCCCATTTGCATAACGCGTATACAATCACCAAAGAGACCCCTGTGTTTAACGCTAAACGAAATGGTTAGCACTGCAAAATATTCATTTATTTTGTTCCCTCACTTGCCTTTCTCTTCTCCGCGGGAGAATTCGGAAACCCAACCAACACTGGAAAAAGACTTAATGTACATTTTTTAGTTTCAGTTTTCTCTTTTCCCGTTTCAGAATGCGCTGCATCGGATTCTGGAAACAGGAGTTAATGTCTTCTAGAGATTTTCATGGCAACACGCGTCTGGTTGCTCCGCAAGCGCACTTTTCATGGATTCGTTTAGGTTATATATATAAATGTATTTTTTTTTACTTCAAAGAAGGACCCCCTTTTCTGTCAGATGCAAAAGAGACTTTCGTAAGCAGAAAAGAAATTTGCTTCCAGAATGCTTTGGAGGATGCAGCTGACAACGGATGCAAAATTCATTTTTATTTGCCGTTGCTATACCTCTCTCCGGCAGTTTTAATAACAAGCAGGCAAGAGATTCAAATGTATGATGAATACGAAAAGAATGGAATTTAAGCGGGCATTTTTAGAAAAAAAGTAAAATTCAAAAAGGGGAAGGGTAAAGTCTTTTTGATGTTGTCTTTTGCGCTGACAGAAAGGAATGTCAACCTGTTTGCGTTAGATTTTCAAGATCGCAAAAGGCTTAAAATTAAGACATTTGTTTTAAAATAATTCTTGTTGCAGTAATTTTTTATTTTAATTCATTTGAAAAACTTGGAGAATAAAAAAAATCATACAGTTACCTCGTTATTACAAGACTGTGGTTAACCATCTAGTTCAACTTTCAACCTGTTGCTTTCTAAAAATTTATTTTTCATGTTAAAATTAACCCATAGTATATGTAAAAGTTTAGCTAATAGTCCTTTTAGAATGCACACCGAGCACATGTTTTTTAACTGCTCATTCAAAAATGAAAATGTGCAATATGTTTTATATATTTAAATGAACACTTTTATACATATATAAAATATATAAAATAATGTTCAAATAATAATTATCTTTTATACATACACGCACGCACGCAAGCACGCACGCACACACACACACACACATATATATATATATATATATATATATATATATATATATATATATATATGCAAATAACATTAATATATGCACAATTAACATTAATTCCTTATAAAACTCATAGAAAATCAAAGTAAAGTTGAAACTACTTATTAAATTTATTTTAAAAATACTAAAAACAAAAATTATTAATCATAAAATCTTAAAAAAAGGTTATTTAGAGAATAAAGAAAATAAGTATAAAATTTGAATACCAAGAAGTATATATATATATAACATGACAGCATGAGCTTATTGAAAAAAGAAAATCCTTTAAAAAGGAAAATAAGTCTATTCATTACTGTCAATATATATATATATATATATACAGTGCTACATATTTATAACTTTTTTTTTAATATTTGCATTGCAACGCTCTATTTGAATATTAATATGAAATGTTTTATGTAATATATATATTTTGAATACTCTATATCATATTTATTATACTATAATTTTTTTCACCAGTTTATAACTAGACGAAACAAATTATATTTTAAAATCTGTAAATATCGAGCTTATGTATTTTTAAAATTTAAAAAAAATTCAATGTACTGAAAGATGGAAAGAATAATATTGAAATTATCTTTTGAACTACTCTCATTTAATATTTTTTTTTATTTTGAACTTCGTTCTGTAAGCAATAAAATGTACACTGTGAATTATTTACCATTTATTTATTGAATATCACACAATATATATATATATATATTATTACTGTTTCAATTATAACTAATCTTATCCGCCAAATTGCTATGATTTTTTTAATACTGTAAGTTATTAATTAATTACTTAATTACAATTATATTCTAGAATGAAATATATGTTATTTTACTGCCTTATCTTTTCAATTCCTTTATGAGATTCTTGCATGGAATTCTTAAAAAAAATATATGTAAATTATTATCTATGTTTATTTCATGATTTACATATAGCTCTTTTACATCAGTGCATTTGCTGGAATATTAATAAAAAATATTTAAAAATTCATCTTCATAAAATGCAATTTAATTAAGTCGCTATTCTGAAAGCATAGCATTTATTTCAACACATTTTTTACTTTTAAAATCTCATTATGAAGAATACACGGATGACATAAAATATTTTGCTGTGAGGATACTTTGAGACTTCTATGTGTTAATCTGTGAACTCGAGTTAATTTGCATTAGAACGAAGTAGATTTGCATGAAATAGGTCTCAACAATGGAGAGACAGTTTCAGAGGCGAAAGCAAACAAAAAGATTACTTTCAAAAAGTATAATTTTCTGAAATAAAACATGAAACTTCACGAGCGACGAAATTTGAAGAATATTGTTGAAGTATGACATTTCACAAAGAAGAAAAGGGATTCATGGAATTCAAAGAGTACTTCGCTACAATGAAAGAGATTATTCCGCTATGCCATTCGCTTTAGGACCAGTTGTATAGCAAAACGTTTAGTTTTAACTCGTATATTTTTCTTCTCTCCCACAGTTTCTCGTATGCCTCTATTGGGATTATGTTATAGTGACAAGTAAAATCATTTTTGGATAATACAATTATGATGTGTAGAACAAGTAAAACTTCTTATTTTGTTAAGTTCTTTTCATTTGATTCTACATACTGTTTTTAATATAACTATGTGACAAAGTTATTGACAAGAAATTCAAGTAAGGTAAATGTTTAGAGTACCTTTCTTGAAGAATGATCATATAAAAGAAATTGAAGATATTACCAATTCAAAAGATGTAGCATATCGGGCATGTTATTGATTAAGTGCTGAAAATTTTTCTTTTGAAGAATAGTCTCTCTTAAAAAATGTAATATTACTAACCTTAAAAAATAATTCCATTTGGAATTATAATTGACAAAAAATTAATATTGAATTAATAAAATCTAAACTATAAAATAACTTGAACTAAATTAAATCATTAATAAAATAAAATAAAAAACATTCAAAACTCAAATAAAATAAAAAAATATTCAAAACTCATATCCGTGTATGTAATATAATCTATATACAAGTGTGTTTTCATGTGAAGGAAATGGAAACGATTCATATACCAGTACTTTTCATATAAAATACTAAACCATATTATAGTGTTAAAAACGTTGCTCTGAATAAAATAGGAAGAAAATGACTGAAAAATTATGTACATCTGATTTTGATAGTTTCTTCAATATGTGAATCACATTTTCATAAATAAATTTAATTCATTTTTAAAAATATTTGCTTTTAACTTAATAATGTGAAGATATATTAATAATGAATTGCCTCCTTACTTATTTTTTAACAAACCTAAACTGATGCAGATGTGTGTGTGATCTTTATATATATAAGTTCAATTTTCTTGTGTATTGATATTATTACTATATACAGAAGAATTTAAAGAAACTCATGACTTTAAGTACAAATCTTAGGTAACTTACTTTACTTAATTAACAATGTCTTTACATAGAGCTTAATAATAAATTCCTTCTTAATTTTTGTAGAAAAAATACTGTCGAAATCAGTAAACAATTAAAAATAACAACAATAAAAGCAAGATTTATTTTTTAAAGAAGAAAGTTGCCTAGGAAAAAGGGAAATATAATAACAAATAGTATTATTAATGTAATTTTTATGCTAATTTATTTAAAAATCTTAGAAAGGGCTTAAACAATCTATTAATTTTACATCGCTGTCTTTATATTAATTGGATTCATTTATTATGAGTTCTTAATTAAATGGTTTTGATTTAAGCATACGCAAGTTTATTTTAATACATACAATATTTTAATCTTTCAATTTCAATATTTGAGAGATCAACGTGTGCAAAAAAAAAAAAAAAAAAAAAAAAACAGAAGCAGAATTTAGATACGTTGCATCTTTAGTAACCCTTCTGCAAAGTAAGTTGAAAAGAATTTTTAAATACAAGCACGAAGTCTATTTTATAATCAGCTAAGCCGATTTCTTTACCTATGTAAATGACTGAAATTTGTTAGGACGACTTGCTTTGCACAGAAAACTCAAACAAAACAATCAAAAATATATAGTAAAAATCACACAGAATAACATATTAAAATATAAATATTTAACAGCTTAAGCATAAAAAATAGTGTAAAACACAATAATAAAAGAACAAATGATAAGAAATGTAAACAAATGATAAAATTGTAAAAATATGACAGGAAGTGATGAAAAACGCAATATAAAAAGAAATAAAATAACATATAAACATAAATAATAAAATACAAATTACAAAGTATGCAATATAAAAATAAACTCTAAAAATAAATTATTTTGTTTCCACAAGTAAAAAAAAATATGATTGAGGTAGAACACACACACACACACACACACACACACACACACACACATATATATATATATATATATATATATATATATATATATATATATATGTATGTGTGTGTGTATAACATGTTTTTTTTTATTAGAATAGAACTATATATTAGGTTTTAAATATTCATCGCTTCGAAAAATAAGTACATTAAAGTGAAGTATGGCACATTATGTATGTTATCATAATTAATAAAAATATTTATGCTAGTTAAAATATTTTAAAAATAACTTAGAATAATTTTAGACAGTTAATAAGAGCATCTTTAATTTTTTTTATTCTCTACCAGATCATAAAAAAGAAATTATATCACATGATATTTTTATAAGACTTACGCATTAAAAAATTTATTTCGTGGCAAGATTCCTTCGAAAAGCAGGTAAGAGGACTGATAATTTTTAAGCATGTCGGAAGTCGGTAGAAAGCCAAAAAGATCAGAGTTCTTTCGATTGAGAGCTTAAACGAGTTTGAAAAGAAATCGAATAGTCATTTAAGTGGGCCGTAAAACATTTTATTATAGCTCAATGCAATACAGTAATAAAGTTATAAATAATAGTAGAGATGTAAAGAGGGACAATAAAATGGGAACGAAACACGTAATTAGTTTTTGAATGATGTACACAAAAACTAGAAAGTGTAGGTAGAGCGTGACATTAAAATGTCGTTAGGTATACACACAAGCTAACATCTATGTTTAAAATCATATAAGTTAGTTTTGTTTTAAGTCGGGCAAAAATTTTTGTCTTTTCCTCTTTATACTTCATTACATCGAAAATGTCTGTTTCATAACGGATCGTGCTAAATCATAAACTCTCTTCTCTGTGGACTTTTTTCATTTCCTCATCCTACAGAAATTGTTTATGTTCTGGGTAAACACTGCTTTTGATGGGTCTGCCTCTCCGCTAGTAAATATTGATTTTTGCATATGTCTTTCTTTTAACGAGCTCTTTTCTAATTAAAAGTACGTTAACTTTCTCCGCTTCTATAAACTAGGGAGACAATGGGCTTTTCCAGAAAATCCTTTCTGTGTTTATTATCCGGAACGAGGCTTTTCGGAGGTTGTTATTTTTTCCTCTTTTTTCCCCCTTTTTCCAACCAGGCGACAAATACCAGCCGTTAAGGCCTCGCATAACGGGTAGCTGCCAGCATAAAAGTCGGCCTTTTGCTAATTATATTTTTAATTACGAGCCATTTTTCTCAGAGGAAACTTTTTTTTTTTATTAAAAACGATTTGTTTTGTTTGAGAAAAGGGCTTACAAGGCTTTTCTTTTTTCCCTCCTCCCGTTTTTCTTGTTTTTAAGGGATTCAAGAAGGGGGGGGGGGTAATCTTAACGATCTGGATGTTTCGCGGTCAATAAATACAGAGCCCGAATTTAAAGCAGCGAAAAAAAAAAAAACTTCTTTCCTTTCTCGTGAATATCTTTTACGAAGTCTTTAATTAGAGAGCTCAGAAGCGCGTGGCACCAACATTGATTTTTCGTTCACTCCGCACTTACATGTCTTTGCATGCCGTGTTTACTATCTTTCCTCTTTTAATTTCCAGCGGCGCGTTTTTTCATCCTTTTTAACCTTTTATATCTCTCTCCTCTACGTCCCTTCTGTCTCTGGTAATTTAAATTTTCGCTTCATTCTTTTATCTGCCATACCGTTGTGGGAGCTGGATCTTTTAAGAGTGGAGAACACGGTTTCTAAACTTCCCTCCCCCAGCTCATCACAGCCTCCCTCCCCCCATTCACTTCAACTCGTCGTTTTCTTTCAGCGCATTTCTCTTCTATACTGGTAAGAGGAAGGGGGTAACCGAGGAAGAAGGGGTTGAAGAGAATTTTTATTTCTAGAAAACTACTCCTAGAACAACGCACGCCAGAGGATAAGAGATCGCTTTTCTTTTTATTCTTTCGTGGTTCCCGAATGTAAACTAGAGAAAAATGCCTTCTTTCTCCGTAACTGTTCGCCCCTCTAGGGTTCTCGTCAAATCAATTCTTCCTTATTTTCACCCCCGAAAGAACTTTCTCATTATTTTGTGCAACTTTTTTTTCACTTCCCTCTTCTTTACTGAGAGAATGATATTAATGAATTTAGCGTTCCAACCTGAAAGAAATCTTACGGCTCCAAGTCATTTGTTATTATAATGAGGTGACTTTTTCGTTTTTATTTTTCCATCCTACACACTATAATTTTTTTCAACTTCTTTCTTTTCATCTCTTTTCTGTTCGCTCTCTCCGCCTTCAGGCTACGTAATATATTACAAAACTTGTTTCTTGTTATATTGATTAGGCTTTCAGTAGGAATGATGGCTTTTTGGGCTCTTGAGAGATTAAATGAAAAGTCTGTCTTGACTACCTGCAGTGTTAGATTCCCACAAATACATAGAAATTTGATTTTCTTTCATTTTGTTTATTGTGAAAAATACCATCTTTTCCATTCATTATGTTAAAACCATAATGAATGGCAAGCCATTTCACATGTGCTTTAGCTGTTCTGTTTTCCTCTTGTCAATTGTTTCATTTAAGTACTTTTTTTTTACTTTTTGTATATTTTACCTTACTTTCAATATGAAATTTTTTCCGAACTGCTTACAGTGAGCATATTAAATAGAGTTTATTCTCTTAAAAATGGTCTATGCTTTGTTTGATTTCCAATTCCCATCGCATATTGTTCTTTGTTGATTTGCAGTGCTAGTAGATTACGTTCCAGGATTCTTACGAAATTCTCAAGAAACCTAAGAGTGTATTTGCATATAGCTAATTTAAATATGATATTTCCTCTCTTAAGAACTTGGATTTTTCTGTTCTTTTTTCGTCTGATGTAAACTATTGATCTGAAAGTGTTAAATATTCTCTGATTAATTTAGAAAGGGATGTTTATCATACGCTGCTCACCTTTGATAAAAAAAAAGATTTGTTTTTTTCGTTTTGTCTTAAGGAAATTGTTCGTTCCTCAAAGATCCACATGACAGTTATAACTTTTTAGAGGATTTTTTAATGTTATGAATAAATTTGGATGATCTACCAGGTCTTGAGCTGCTCAATTTATCCGAGAAGTCTACGAAGAGGCTTACCAGCAGAGGGCGCTTTCAGAGTCTCACAACTTTCTAGTTTTTTTTTCTTCTCTTTCTTCCAAACGCGTTTACTTAAAACTCGAGAATATAAAAGGTTTTAGAGAAACACGCAGAGTAATTTGCAACATTTCTTACTGAGAAGCATATTTTTCTAGTCATCATCTTTTTCTCTCCTTCTTTTGTTAATTTATTTTATGTCGAGAAATTTTGAAAAGGCAAACTTACGATGATATTGTTGACTTGTAAATCATTTTAAAACTAAATTTGAAGATCTGGACACAAATTTTATCTGATTTTACAGTAGAATGACAAAGGAATAATTTTTTTATGGCTCAGAATATCTTGGAAAGTTTTTAGGGAAATGCACTCTAAAATTATACGACCTCTGAAAGTTTTATTTTTACAATTTCTGCGATTTACAAAAGAATATTTTTACGAGAGACTGACGAATGCATAACTGGCAAAAATAAAATATTTTACAGACTTTTCTTTTAAAATTATCAAAATTAGAAACTGAAAAAACTCTTTTTTGATAGTTTTAATATTTTTAGAATATATGAAATTCCATTTTCTTAAATTATAATAATTTTGTATTGGGGAAGAGGAAGAGAAGGATTTTTTTTTGAATATTTAAAATAGATGTACTCCGAATCTACTCTTTTCTTATACATAATAATATAATTGGTTTAAAATTAAAAATCATATCTAGTAATTGGTTTTCTTCTCTAAGCCTTTACCGAACTTTTTCTTGTATATAGTTAAAACGGAACTTAAGTTCATTTCAGAATGCTATCGTCAGCAGTTTGACAGAGTAAAATATAACAACTAATTTATTTACTATTTCATATAATTATTTCTCTCTAAAAAGAATTTTAAATATTTTCGAATTAACATTTTTTTCTAAAAACATGGAATAAAGAAACATAATATGAAAATTATCAAACGTACTTGATTTTTAGTCAGGTAATTGTTTCAATTATTGTTAAAAAATAATTCCAAATATCCAAAGAATATATTTTAGAGAACATAGCATTTCAGAATGATTTTATTTATATTACTTTATTTTAGAGTACTTCTTTCAATATAGTTTTTCAGTATTGTTTGAAACCATTTCGATAGTGAATCCTCAATTTCTAAGAGATGGAAAAAATTATGGATAAAATATTGTTAAAAGCAGTTACAGGTCCATGCAATTTTGTAAGATATGTATTGAAAATTGAATACATTTTGAGTACCAGTAACTTATTTCTTTAAAAAATTTAGATAATTATATAATTGCATGGGAATTCAAAAATAAGAAAAAATTATTAAGGAAAATTCTTTTGTGAATTTATTTCCTTTAAGAAACATTTTAATAGGAAACAACCTCATTTAAACTTCTTGAAAATTTTCAATAAGAATAAATTAACTCTCAGTAAATAATGGGAAGTAGTTACAAGTTTGTAATAGTACATACGGTCGAGAGCTTTGTGGACATTTCTGTATTTGTTTCTACAAGTTTTATTTACAAGCCAATTTTTATATGTATCTTCAAATTTCTTCCTTATGTATTTTTTTAACTTGAAATGTAAGTAACAGTTACTTGTTGTTTTGTTACTTCACGTTTCTTTATTTTTATAATTTTTTTTAATAGATCAGTTGAATGTTTTATTTATTTTGTATTTAGAAAAATAGAAATACTTAATAATAAGACTTGAATGTTGAAATTCATAAGCTTTTAAGGAAGTATATACTTTTTTAAGAAACTTTATTATAGTATCAGTAAATCTGTTGGTGTCTATTATTGGTATGTTGTGTAAAGAATTCTGTTTTCACTATGTATGATTACTTTCATTGATTACAAGTAAATTTGTAAATATTTATCTAATCTTTAGCATGATTGTAAAATATTTTTTACATTACAATGCATTTTATTTTTGAGGAATTGGTGTTTTTCGACAAAATTTAATATCATTAATTTATTTTCATGCAACCTTAGATTTCAAAACATTATTTTTATTTACACAAATGAAAACAAAATCGATTTAAAAAGTTGAATTTAACCATCTAGAAATTTCATAAAGTTACGACACTTCCATTAGTTTATTGAGTTACAGATTTGAATTTATTCTGGAATATAATAATAGAATATAATAATATAATAATATTTCCTCAACAATATAATAATAACTAAGAATTTTTTATGTTGCATTAATACTCCAATCATTTAAATACTTGTTACGATAAAAAAAAAAAGTTTATTGCTTACCGTTAATTTCGATATAATTTCTAAATTTGTAATAAAATTTTTAAATGTAATATTAATTTACATAGCCAATGATAATATTAATTTCTTAGTTTATTTTTGGAGTTTATCTGAAACTGTTAGATATTTTAAGTTGTATCAAAGATAATATGTTTACATTTGTTTCAAATCTTATAGAGAATCAAAATCAGTTATAATTCTGGCATTTAAATAATTTGATTGAATGCCAAATTAAATAATACTCACTCAACATTTTTAATTAAGCATCATTAAGATCTAAGCTCAATTTTTGCTGTCTGCTTTGAAAGTTAATGAATCTCTGTTTTGAATATTCCTTTAATCATTAACAGAAAACTATTCATATTCATTTTCAATTGATAAGATGAATTTTGAATACTCAGACATATTAAAATAATTCAAATATTATTTTTTGCACCAAAAGCAAAACTATCATACAAATAAACTGATCCGATAATAACATAAAATCCATGTTATTTATTTTTTAGATCATGTATTAATTGAAGTATTCAATTTTTTAAGCAATATTTAGTCAGATTTTCAAAGGCTTTATATGTGAATCTGTTTAAATTAATAAAATAGTTATATTTCAAAGAACTCATCAAAACATTCATGGGACAATTTATTCAACAAATACCAATAATTTTTTATGAAAAAAATTGAAAGAATTTCTATATGCAATGCTGATAAATTTTTCAACATATTTCAGAGAGAGAGGGGGAGAGAGAGGGAGTGAATTTCATATAATAAATAAAACAAAATTATAAATAAATATCCTCATTTATATGTCATATAGACAGTCTGTAAGTATTTAAAGAGTCATTTTTATGGTTAATGTAACTAATAATGGCAAGATAAATTTTTAATTCTCACACGCTGGGTTTTCATAAGAATGTTCAGCATTTCATGAATATAATTTGCATTTTAACGTTAGTAGGATTTTTAAATACTATGAGTGAATATATTATATTTGATACTTGTAGTTAGACCTATAATAATTAAGATCTACAATGATGAGCTTAAGTATTCCCTTTATATATAAGAAAATGAAATTTTGTTAAATAAAATTAACTCATTTGGTTCAGAAAATTTATGTTTTTATGCAAATGACTTGAAAAAAGGGAAACTTTTTTTAAAAGAATCATAAAAATAATAGAGAGTCACTCAGGACATTTCATATGGGTATTGATGAAAACTCTCTAAAACATTTTCCAAAAAATTATAAGATTTATCACATGTCTTTTATCGATATATATTTTTTCTAATCAAAGGCTTGAAAGAGATTAACATTACAAAAATAGATGAAATAGTCAAACATGTAATTTTATTAAAGCTCTTGCGTATGTTGTTTTACAATAAAAAAACCAAATAATTTTATGACACCTATTTGAAACAGATTATATTTTGCTTAGTCAATACATTATTACTATATTTTATGCCTTGCTAATTTCAGTTTATTTTGAACTTCTATCGCCAAATTTAGAATTAAATTGCTTCTCTATTGTGCATAAATAATATTTTCTTACTTTTTTTCTTACAAAAATATAAAATTTAAGCGAAATTTTATTTGAGCATCTGACTTACTTATGAATTTATATATCATGTTTTTATCCAGTTTATTAAATGATTTACTTGAATAAAATATTAACTTATTCTGAAAGCTGTCTCTTGTAAATCTATTATTCTAAATATTGAGTTTATTGGATTGGCATACCTTTAATTTTGGAAGAGATAGAATTATTTTGAAAAACTATCTAAAACAAACTATTTGTTCAAAATAATGTTCTGTGAAATATTGTGAATTATTAGAGGAAAATCCTATTTTATCATGGGGTATTGCGAGAAATGTATTTTTTTATGATAAACAAACATTTTATCTTATTATCTTACAATGCATGAGTTTGGGTATCAGTAGAATTATAAACACCTTTTAAAAATTACTATCTCTGAAAAACTCTTCCTTATGTATAATAATTTTTTATTAATGCCTTATTTTGAAAGTTAAAAAATTATTTTATGAAGTAATCTCTATTCTATTATTTCATACACATTGTGTTTGATTTATTTAGTAAAAGTTCAGCTCGAAATTTGAATAAGAATTTACTGAGACCTATACAGAGGAGATAATCATCTTTGAGTATTCTCAAAGTATTAATATTCAATTTTAGAATATCCCCATATAAAAAATTGAGAAATAGTAATTCATTCAAAATTTAAATATGAAATTTTGAGCAAAATATTAGCTGAAAGGTTATTGTTAACAGTTGTTATAGTTTTCTTTATGTTAGTCGCGCGAACAAGAAGTAGTGAAATATTTTAGTCTCATTTATGTACTTAATATCTCTTACCAAACGATAGTTGTAAAATGTAATTAAGCAGTAAAAATTGGAATATTGATTTATTTTGGTATTTTTAGTTTATTAAAAACTTCTAGTCTTCTTATATAATAAACAATATGTTGAAAGTATTTTTAAAAAATAAACGTTTTAATGAGAAATTTGTACTTCAAAAATCGCACTGAAATGCATATAAAATTTAACTTCATTTCTAAAATGATTGGAAAATGCACAGAAATCCTTATTTTCACTTTCCTGCTGTCAATGTCCTCAACCAAAAACATTCTATTTTGTGGGAATGGAAAATCAAGTGACATAAAAAATTCCCTTTTAAGATGAGCACCTTATTCTTAAATCGCTAAAGGTCGGTAGTTGAACCCTGTTTTTTCTCTATGCGTAAGAAAGTAGTCAAGGAAATTCGGAGAAGGGTGTAAGGGGTTAAAGCTCATAACGTAAGAAAAAAAATAATATACGGAACAGGAAGATTGGATCGTGCGTGAGAAGCTTAAGGGGTTAAAAACCTCGGGTTACGGCTGAGCCTTCCTTTTTGATTGAATAATTGTTATTGGTAGGAATCAATAATATTTTAATGATGTTGTGTATATCTAAATTCTGAAATATAATTCTTGAAGAAGTTTTTAACTATTTATGTGAATCTACGATGAATTTGAAGATTTTTTTGGGAACGTTTACATGAATTAGGCAAATCAGACCATAGTTAAGAAAAAGAAATTTGAATATAAGATATTAGCGAACTGAATGCTTTTGAAATCTATAGATCTCATAGTTTTATCCAGCTTATATCCAATAAGGCTGCGTTAATATTATTTTGTGACTTCATTGATTTTATTTTAAAACTTTTTTGCTTTATAATTCGTTTTTTTATTCTGTTTGCTTTGTATATTTTGTTTGTTTTACTTACTTCTGTTAGACCCGTTTGGTACTTACGAAACACAGAAATTATTTCATCTTTTCTCAGTTAAAAATATATATAAAAACAACAATATTTTCGTAACAGCCAATTTTATGAGTTTTGTCTCGGGGCGATAAAGGTGTTATTTTTAACCTTGTGTGCTAAATGTATACATGAATTATTCAAAGATATTTTCCCAAAGCTGTTGTAAAAGGACTAGAATTATTTGAAAAGGTCTTAAGCTAGGAATTAAAAAAATATATTTAATTGAAATGAACTTATTGATAAAAGTCATTACTTATCAATATTTAAATTTATTGTGATTTTAATAAGATTTTTTGTTATTTTTAGCAACTGTTAAAATTTCCTTTTGTTATAAGGCTTATATTAACGCTAATTTTTTTTATTAAAATAACACTTTATTTTTATTATATTTCCTTTTATTATAGTTTTTTATTATTATTATTTAAGTACAAATTTAGAAATCAATGCAAAATGTACATAATTAATGATAACACAGTTAAAATACCCTCTAATTAAATCAATGTCTTCTTTTTGCTTCTGGTATATGCCTACAATTTGGAATTTAAGAGAGATTTTCAGATTACGGTTATAATTATTTGTTATAATATGAAAAAATACCAGAAAATAATCCAAAATGAATTTTTAGAGTTAAAATAACAGAAAATCAAAGCTACTTTAAAGTCTTCGATATAATCGCTTTATTATTTTCAAGCTGAGCTAAAGTTAATTATTTTAAGCAGAAATGTTAGCAGATCTTGATATATTTAGTGAAATGTGAGTAGATTAAGTGTCTAAGACAGGCTCAGTAAGCAATAAATGCCAGAAGAAACAAGGATTAAACTAATCTTTGTTAGAACATTACGACCAAATGTAAAGTAAGAAAGATTTCTAGCTTAAAAGATTATATATCTATATATATGTAGCTGTTCTAAACTAATGAATTACACATAAATAGATACTATAATTTTTTTAAATTTTTCACAAGAAAGTTGTAGGATATTACAAGAATTCTCATCACTTGCGATGTGTAAGAATATTTTTCTTGTGAAATATATTTGCGACTTAAATTAAATCTTCATTTTATATTTTGAGGTGGATAAGCAACCAGAATTTCTGAGAGAATAATATTTGGGGAAAGAAGTAATTTTTGACATACAAAAAAATAATTGAAAATATTTTTTTCAATTTTTCTAAGAAACTCCTCTTCAAAGGATTTCCTTCCTCATTTTTGTTTAGTTGTGAGGACATAATCCCAGGATAGCTTTTTCTGGTGTAAAACAATTTAAGTTTTAACTGTACGACTTTAAATTTCAGAGTATATTCTTTAAAATGTCTCTTAAGTGAATATGACATTTTTTGACTTCTTTATATTACCTCTTCAACTCAAACCTCTCTTTATATCTTCTCTATAAAATTCTCTCTTATAAAAAGAAGTACCTAATGTAATATTTCACAATAAGATTTCTAAGCTTTTTTCGTGAAAGGGGTTGTATATTTTACTGACATGACTGATTAGTTTTTAACTATTTGCTTATAGTCTCTATTACAAATCTCAGTTTCAAATTTAAAAAAAAAGAAATAGAAGTATAACTATATATTTTCCAAAATATTTTCATTAGAAAGTAATTTTTACTGATTTAGGAGAGCTCTTCTTTAATGTACTAGACATCTTACTAAATATAAAGATCTTAAGACTTATGCATACTTTGCATAAAATGCCATTATTGTAAAACACACAACTTAACCACTTTAATGTTAGTTTTCGTAAACAAGGTTTTCTGAAGAAATCCTTATATTTAACGTAGAATACAATTTTAAATATTCCTACACAACAAATTTTTAAATTTCAGTATTTAATACGTTATCAGAAAGGATAACTTAACGATAAATTTATTTAAACCTATTAATAAATATTTCAAGCTGCTTTCTCCTTAAATGAAATACAAATCTTGATTTAAAGTTAAGCTGTGAAATTTCTTGATTTTATTACAAAAAAAAATCAATGTTATTATGTCTAAAAATATTTTTAAAAGGCATATTCTTAAAACTCTTTTGTATAATTCTATATATTTTTATAAAGTTTATTTTAGAAAAGATTCTTTAAAACTGTTTATTTGTGAGTTCTCTGTAACTTTCAAAAAACAAATTCTTTAAAGTTATCACGAAATCAGATGCATATTTGCAGTTATGACAGGATTTAATGAATTTTATATGAGTATTTCTCTCATCTGCAAAAATATCGTATAAGATCGGAAATTAAATTCCTTTATTATGAAATTAATTCATTAGTTTGTCACATATCCCTCCTACAATATTTAAAACTAAAGTAGATCATCGAAAGAAAATGATGAGATACGATCAAAAGTATTATATTTTATGCACGAGTTGAAATTTTAAAAATCACCTGGAAACATTTTTATTCAAATTTTTGTCTCCGAGGACTGCGTGTTGTATTCGTCATAAGATTATTAGAATTCAAAGGTATTCTAAGTCTGTTTAAGAGTGGAGTAAATATGCACCTATTTGAGACGTCACATAGCGTCAAAAATATTTTTTATTTGATTACTTAGGTTTAAGAAATTTTTAGTATAAAAATCCAAAAAAGTACAGATAACTTATTCTTGTATTACTAAATTATAAATTTACTAATTAAATACAAAACAAGTGTCTTAAATCAAGAGTAATGTATTAAAATTAATCTGTCAATTCCACTGGGTTTTATAAAACACAAGAGCAATAATGAGTACTAATATTATTAAATATTAGCTATATTCTGTGTTTATTTTATTTTAAATCCTTCATCAAAGTTTGCTAATTGCTCATATGCCAAAATAATAAAAATGTGTAAGCCGATTAAATAAAAGATAGACACAATGTATTTGGGCTTGCCAAAATAATCTTTGAATGCCATTGATTTGTTGACATAGTGTTCTGTTGATTTGTTAATAATATTGCCAGAGTGTAAATAAGTATAAAATTCTGTTGAGTAGTTGTATTTATTTGCAAACTTTCAAATTAATGGCGATAATTCTTTCAATAGATTGACTTACCTTGGTTTTACTATTATAGTTTCTACACCAATAACATTACAAATAATTAAGTCTTTAAATTGAATTTAATAGTTACTTTGAAGAGCGATTACTTTTGCATGATTAAATAATTGTTATTATGCATACACACACACACACACACACACACACATACAGACACATACAC
>BMAW01027786.1:941917-957592 GCA_019974015.1 Nephila pilipes
TTTTATAAAACTTCTTGTTTTAAATATTTATTTCTTTGATCATAAAATATTATGGACATATAATAGTTTGATTTTTTGCTATAAATCTTATTAACAATATCTTACATTTTAATGTATATTTAAGACTAACAACTACTATGTAATTTAGTGATAAATCACTTATGAAATAACAGCTAAAATCATTTCGCACTATTAAAAAGACAGGGGCTTAAAATTTTCTGTAAAATTGTATTATTTGATTTTAAATTTATTTCCTTAACAAAGTATGACTAATATTTTTCTTCAGACAGCATTATTTAGTTCATTTTAATCATTTTTATGCTAAAAGATTTTACTGAAAGTAATAAAAATCTTTTGTATGGCTACAAATCTGCTTCCTTATTTCGTAAAATGAGCAAATATTTAAAAAAAAAATTATTCAGCATTTGAAATCGTATGATATTCGACTTGCATTTATTTCTTATAACAAAATAGTTCCCCCATAAAAATCAATTGTGAAATAATTTTAATATGTTCACTGGAATGGTTGTTGTCAACAAAAATGTACGAAAGTTTTTGTTTTTTACGTCTATCAAATTTTTATCGGGAAATTCAGATGGGAAAGATTAACACTCAAATAATGGTAAGATGTACTTGTAAATAAATAAGTTACAGCAAATTAAATTTAATTTAATATTGGAGTATTGTATATAACTTAGTACAAAATTCTATCAAAATTGGACATCATTTTCCTTAATTAGACCTTCATAAGTTCCAAAAGTAAAAAAGTGATAAATATCTAAATTACTACGAAAAATATTATCAATTGGATGAATATGCAAGCTCTACTGAATTTTTTTTTATTTGAATGAATATAATGTGGTAAAAAATAATTCAAATTGTTGAACAAACTTCTTCCATCGAGAATTTGAAAAAATTCAAATCATGTCCATGTAAGAAGATCAAAAATGGATTTTCGATCCTTTGGATATTGAAGAAGCACTTATAGCTGATAACTGACTGAGAAAATATAATTTTAAAATATCATCACTCTCCATTCGTTAGTCAAAAAGCATTTTCGTGATTATGTGAAGCTATAGTTTGGTTATATCAATGTAAAATTTATTTGAATTTTAAAACTCTAAGCCAGGCAGTTCCAGCATTATTTCACGGCAAAAATTTATATAATTGTATATGCTGGCATTTGAATTTATCATATTGAATTTAAATAACAGAAAAAGAGTAGGTGTTAATATTTAAAATTTATATTTAGGCTATTGTAAACCTTTATAATGATGTAATTTTAAGTTTTTATATGATGAACGCAGTAGAAAAAAATCTAAAATATAACCCTTTTTATGAATAATTTAATGATTGACAGGTTATAAATAATAAATGCTTTTGGAATGGATTAAGATAAGGAATTGTAGCTTAATTTTTCTTATTAGAATATGTAAGGGTATTATTAAAACGCCAATTATTTGAAGGGTAAGGAAATGATTTTTTTTTTGCTTAGTCGAATTAAAATTCCATCAAATATATTTAGATGTCGCATTTAACTCTCAATTAAATAAAGTTATTTTTAAATAAGTAATTTTTAACATTTTAGTTACATCTGCATATAAAATTAAAGCATAGTATGTTAAGGAATTTAAGTTCAATGACTGAAAATATACGCATGTATTATAGAGGGCAAATATGAATGCTTGTCTTCCATGATCGCTTTCAGATCAGCATGCAAAATTTAAGTACAGCGTGTCAAAGCATTTTCATTTCATGACTGAAAACATATGCATGAATTAGAGGGCAAATATAAAAGCCTTTCCTCCTTGTTCGCATTCAGTACATAATAATTATTTCTGTAATTTGAATAATGGAATTTAATTGCTATGTATTCATACTCAAATTTTAGCATATTTCCATCGAAGTCAATTCAATATCTTCAATGAGTCTTAAATACGCTCAGAACGACAGACAAATGGATTTTTCTATTGTTTTGCCCTTCACACTGATCCTAATTGAAAGCACATGGAGCAGAAAACTATTCGAAGCTTTCGCAAATCACTTGGACATTGAATAGACAAACAGGATCACCAATACGCAATTCTGAGAAGGTATTAATGAATTCTAACTGGAATAATCAAGGTATTTGTTTATTGGACAATGGACATCTTTATTCAGGATCTTCTGTAAACTACCAGACAAGGTCGCTATGTCCGTTAAGCTGACTTTGGATATGAATTAGCATTCGCTTGTGGTCTCATTCACCTGCTCAAATTCTAAGACATCTAATTTAAAAGGTTGGGAACGACACGATGTACCCTTTTCTCATTTACCCCTCCACTTACATCTCCTTTGCAGTTTTAGTTAAGGTAGAATATTTCTCATTTCTCCAACTAAATTGTTGAGTGCTAGGTCAAGATTCTCAAAGTCACCTCAATTCCTTAACTAGGCGCACCAACTCCAGAGAAGGACCCAACTAGGAGACAAAGATCCGTCTTTTCAAAGAAGGCTGTTCTCGGTAGGAAATCTCATCAATATTTACATTAGTAACGATTGAATCATTCCTTTAAGCGAGGATATTAATAGAGTGAATGGGTCAAATTCTTATTGACATTCCAAATGTAAGTGCTGTTTAAAACCAGATGTCTTTTTGAATTTTATTCAAATCTCCTCTTCAATAGATTTTTGAAATTCTTAGCAAAAATTTAATTTTTAGCCAATACATTTTTCATTTCGGTTGCTTGAAACTCAAAATTTAATGAAAAATTTTCTTAATTTTTGAGCTAAATGTTGGTTAGCTGCTTCAGACTTTTGGCACTGAATCCTCATAGGACATATTTTGAGAAATATACTGCTAATGAATTCCATTCTATTAATAAAATAATTTAAAAGTTCACATTAGAATAAAACATATTGTAAAAAGCAGCTTCTTATAAGATTAAATATATGGAATAAAATCAATATCGTAAAAAAGGAAATATTTTTCGTGGTAGTAATCCTACTTAAGTGGGGAAACATAATAATTATACATAAGAGGATACTCTCTCAGAAAGAAATGTTTTTGTGTAGGGGTCGTGTGTCCAATTCGTAGAAATTCTAAAATAACATATTATCTTGCACTTGATTATGAATTTCAATGAGAAATAATGGATTTCAGATTATTTAGATTTATTTCAAAATTCCATTAATCTTGGCAGCTGACTTAATACATTTTACAATATTGCATTATAGATTTGTAGGAGAAATAATACCAGATACAGATTTAGCAGCACTGTCTACTGTTTCGATATCCTTGATTCCTACATGGGAGGGTATCCTACAAAGCCACAACTGAGCCAAAGGAATATTAATTTTTTTTCTTCTGCTACTGCTATCTCTCAAGAATTAAAACCTCATACCTAACTTATAATTTGTGACCAATTCTTTCAAATGTAAGGAAGAGTTTTTAGTTAGATTTAGAAGCTATTTCTTTACTTATTTATAGTCTATCTTAAAACTCATAGAAAGCAATGATTAACATAACAGAGATACATTTTGTTTCATTAAATATTTATTTTATTGTTGTGTATGGAAACTGAAAGCTTTAGGTTAACTAAAAAACTTTTAAAAAGTTATTTCAAAACTTGAAGATGCGTGAAATCGTACTTAATTTAGCCATTATTTTTTAACTAATAAAAGTAATAATTGAAATAAAAATTTATCTTTTTACAAGTTTTTTTTCATATGAAAAAATAAGTATGGACAGTTATAATATTAAATGACGATAATTTTTATTATTTTCCTAAAACAATACCTTTTTAATTTTGAAAAGAATGATAGTAAGAAATTAATATGAAATATACGTTATTTTTATGTATTATTTATTTTTTGTTTATTTATAAGTTTATAACTTATGATTAAGCTTTGGTTAAAAAAAATTACGAAAATCATTTTCGGTATTGAATTATAGGAATTGCATAAGCTTTTCGAAGAATAACAAATAATGCATACAAAAAATTTTAAAAATAATTTTTATCTCTTTAAATTCAAAATTTTAATGTTATTCATTCCAAAAACAAATAAGAGTTTTTATGCATTAATAAACACCTTAAACACATATTACATACTTTTCTTGAACATAATTGATACATGATTTAAATGTGCTGATCTTCCTTTATTTTCCTCCCATATTTTGTTTAATATAGTGAATAAATTATTTTTTCCTTGCCAATATATATATATATTCTGAAAATTTATGAAAGAATAATTTAAAATATTTAAATTATTATTACACATATTATATTATACATACACACACACACACACATATATATATATATAGATATATATACATACATATATATATATATATATATATATATATATATATATATATGTATATGTGTGTGTATGTATTAAATGCAGAAAAGGGGCGATTAATAGAATTCCAACTCAGGTAGAGCTAGAAGAAATTTTCTTTCTCAAAATGTTATTTCGACATGATTTTTAAATTGAAGCGTTACTTTGATTAGATCATAAAATTTCCTTTATTGATCTTTTTATACAAAGAACAAAGAAACAAAGAAAAATAATCAAAGAAAACAAATAATAAATTATTGCAAAATTTATAATCAGACTAAAAGAAACATAAGATTTTAAGTATAATTTTTTCACCTTTTCATAACTTGTTAAGTTTATCGTAAGTATTCATTCTAATTTCTGGGAAAAGAATTCTATTTATTTTATTAAAATAAGCACTTATATTTTTCCCCTATATTCAATGAATCCATTTTTATTAAGTGTAAAATGAGACAAATGCTGAAATTTTTCTATGTATATGAGGTAGAGGAAAATTATTCTAAATCTGTTACGAGTTGAATGATTCATTTTTACTTTACGTAGTTTATTTCATCAACTGATTTTCTAATCTAAAAACTCAATCTTAAAATTAATAAATATACAATATTTTTCCCTGTTTAACACATTCCAATGTAATTTCAACAAAAATGATTTATCATTAAGTTCCATCTCTTTAATATAAAGTAAATTAAGGCCTTTGTTGACTAGCTTTTATATTTTCTCTCTAAATTTCTTATCAATTTGAGATAATTCTTGAAAAGCAGGGGGGATAAACCAACCCTGGAAAACTAAGGAACTTTTTTTCAAAATTGGTTTCACTAATATTCCTGAGTTTCAAGCACGTTTAAGAGAGGTTCGAAGTATTGAGTCTAATTAATATACAATAGAGTACCGATTAACTGAAAGAATTGGGGACTGAGGATTTTAAGACAACTCATTTTTCGGATAACCGATAACTTGCAGGGGGAAATTGATCCAGTGTCATAGAACTTATATGAAACTATGAAACAGTGATATGTAACACAAAACTTTACATATTTAATTTTCCTTTGTCTTACAAATAACATAGAGACTGCCTGCCTTACTTTCTCAAACGCTATTACCGGAACTTCTGCATTGCGTACAAATTTCAATTTGTCGATAGGAAAGTCATCGTTTAACCAACGTTTGGGTTGATAAGTATTCAGACAATTGATGATTTACTTTAAATAGAAGAAAATGAACAAAATTTTGAAGTGTTCAAAATGACATGAATCGATAAAATTTCTGTATTGTAATACAACTTACGTTAGTCTTCCTAAGTATGTTTTGCGATACATATATACATATGTGTGTGTGTGAGTGTGTGTATAATTTACCAGTGTATAATTATACAGGTATCTCCTTTATACAGTTTTTAATGCATGATATGTAGTTTTAAAAACGCGATACGTGTTACGCATTGGAAAAAAATGAAAGTGAGATGGAGAAAAAGTGCTTACATGTCTCTTACTAGTGTTTGGCGAGCTCGCGAGATTTTATGCATGATGGCGACTGCCTATGAGAAGATAAACGTTTCGTCCTTTGCAACCCTTACTTCTATACCTTGAATGAAAACCTGATTAACAATGAAACCTCTGCGGTGCGCTTGGAAAGCCATAAGGAACTGAGCGGAGCAAAAAAATGTTCTCCTAACTGCTCCCCACTATTTGAGTGACAGCCGCTTAGGAGTCAGTTATCATTACGGTTATTACTCCTTAGTAAAGATAGAAGGAGACATTTTTTTAAAAATATTCTCCAATAAACCCACACGTGCGAGTAATATTCACAACAGCATGGGGTTTAATACTCTTTAAAGCAGAAAACTAATAAATCTGACCGTATTTTACTAAGCAAGTCAAATCACCTTTTTGTAAGCGAAAAGCGCCGGGATAATTTTTCTTTCGGCCCAATTTCATCCCCTTTTTGCCGCTCTTCTTGCTTTAATAACCAAGTTCTGACATCAAATTAATCGCTCTCGCTCGGAGAGAAAATTTTTAGCTGAGCGTCATTTTTCAAAAATAAATACCAGTGTCGCAATGCGGCATAAAGAGAAAGGATTGACTCTTTCAGGCAAGACCCTAAAAACATTTTTTGGAGCTTCTCTTTTCAAAGCTTTCAAAAATGAGCTCTTTAAAACGGTTGAAATGCGAAGAAGAAGGGAGAAAAAAATCCGAACACAGACGTGCGTATGCAAATAAGCTCTGCCTTCACGCTCTTCGGATTTACTGTTTTGTCACATGAGACGCAAATTTCTCAAATTAAATATTTTATCCGATAAATATGGAAAATAAGTATCCAATGATATGGAGCAGATGTGAATTTCGTTTTGGAATCAGTGACAATAAAAACACGATGAATGCTTCAAACGACTCGAGAAATGTCTTTAAATCGAAAACAGCATCTTTATCTCCTTAGTTGCAAAAGATACCAATCGATGCTGATTTGCATACATAGTCAAGAAAGAATAATTTCATTAAATGATAAACAGAGTTTTCCTTTAGATATATCAGAAAATAGTAGCTTTAGAAATTCGACACTGTAAATATTTGAAATAAGTAGTGTTTCCAGTTTTGATTAAGATATCGTGCAATGAAAAGTGAATGTGGAGCTTAAGGTTTTTTAACTCGATCTTGGAATATTATTTAATAAAAATCGATTTTTTTTGTTTTACTAACCTCGAATAAAAATTAATTGCATGTTCATGTTCTATTTTCTTTCTTTTAAAAGTTTATAATTTTTTGAACAATTTATAAAATACAGTTATAAATGGACTATTCATGAATAATTATTTTGGCTATCGCTGGAACCTATGGAAGCTAGATAATTTACAAAAAATCTTCAATTTATACTTAAAGAATGGTTATTTCTAAATGCATCGCCATGTCACCCAACTTTAATGTGAAATATTTGTATAAGTAATTTTGAAAGTATTCAATGTTTGATACCAAAAATAAAATCATAAGTCAACAATTTACTTACCAACATATATATGTAATTCGAGGACATTCTCATGGCAAGTAAAAATTATTAAAAAGTGTTTAGTAGATTTTAGAGTAAACTAGCGTAATCTTTGGCTTGAAAAACAAGCCAACAGAGTATGTGATAAAAAAAAAGGTGCCAACAGGACATGTAAATTTTTAATCTGTGAAGTTTACTTACATGTACTTAGGGTAAGAAATGAATAATGACACTGAACATTTTGAAATAGTCCTTCCCGTCTTTTATAATACCTACTAATAACTTTAATATTTGGAAAATTAAGCTGCCTCATATGGAATAATGATTCAATTTTAGAAAATAGAAAAGAAAAAAAAAATACTTTGTGTGTGAAAAGAAAGACGCAAATTATTTTAAAATACAATATATTTTAACAAAATAAGAAAAAAGAATAATTCTTTTCCAAGTTATTTGTGTATTGAAAAGATGAATCTTCTGAGCCCTTTTTCTTAAAAAAATCTTCTAGTTATGACAAATCCAAATAATTCAACAAACAACTAAGAAACAATCGAAAATAAAGTTTAGAGTTAAACTTTTATATATAGATTGAAATTTATTCTAAGCATTTCTTTATGGTGACAATAAAGTTAATGATTATTTTTTACTACTGGAAAATCTAGTATATGATCAAAGAAAAGAGAAAAAAAAAAAAAAAAAAAAACTTAATTTTTTAAAACTTTTCAATAACATCTGAAATGAAGCGTTCTTACCGATTTATTTTTAATGGACAAATTTTGTTGCATAAACAGGTTTTTGTCTAATCTCCTGTTTTTATGCTTCTGATTTTTCATAAGAAACTAGAAGTTCTTCAAGGTTCTGTTCTTGTGATAAATTTTTTACTGAAGCAATTACTTCGACACAAATATATGCACAAATGTATTGATGAATAAACTCTCAACATGTACTACTTTTAGTAATTTTCGCTTCATTTTAAAAACAAATTGGTTCTAATTATTACTTCACTCTTATAATCTACTTAAAAACACCCTTGCTACCAAACTTTAAAAAATATAAAATATTTGCATTTAAGATGAACCAAGTGGATAATGAATTGTTTACTTACTTTATTTCTTACTTAAACTTTTTTGCATACATTTTAATATGAAAAGAGCATTATTTCATTATATGTTATCAATTTAATTGGGCTGTGTATACAAAACGAACCTCGGTATTTCATTACATCCAATCTCTTAACTGAACCATTGTAGATGGGGCTAACTTATGCCTCACATCTGATCAAGGATCCCAAATTAAAGTAACACATACATCCTAAAGTCATTTCCTGAGTTTATTTTTTTACATATATATATATATATATTGGGTGCCTAAAGAATATAAAATACACATTCGTTTGGCAGTTTTTAGACTTATGAAAAACATATCTTTAATATAAAACATGTAATTTTAATATATGTTTCTTTAAAATTATATTCACTAATCTTTGTGAGAATACTGTGATTGGTCATAATAATAAGAGCTAATAATTTCATACTGATATTTTGTAGTTAATTTATAAATTTGATTTCGTATGGTAGTATTTTTATGTTACAAGAAATATTGTAGTGCTTAAATGTGAGTGGGAGAGAATAAAAGGAAAAAAAAAACTGAGATTACATTTTTTAAAAAAATATAACTTAAAAACGTCATTTATGGCCTAGGAATTAAATAAATATTTTCAACATCCTTAATCTATCTTGAAAAAGAATGTTAGTAATTCTTTCATCTCAAAGTTTAAAAAATGAAACTTTGTTGAGGCCATGAATAGTTAGGGAAATGCTATTTTTTTTTGCAAAGAAAAAAAATAACATTTGACGGATAAACGAAGCATAAACTAATGAGAAAATCTTTTAAATTGTCTCTTAAGAATGTAGCTGAATATTCCTGTTTAAAACATATGGGAATCAACAGGAAGAAATGTTTGAAAAATATTTTAAAGAACATTTTAGGTAAATGTAAGGTGGAAAAAAATTGGTAGCATATAAAAAAAAAATTGCATAGAACTAATTAGTGAGCTTATAAGAATTTAGAGAGCCCTAAGGTAATTTTCCGCTACTAATTCCTTTTTTTAAATGCTATTTCTGATTTTCAACAAACTTCAGTTAGGAGTTTAAAACAATGAGAAGGGGAAACACGCTCACCAAAAGTATATGTATACTAGAAATTTCTAGTGAATCAAGAGGACATCTTTAAATTCAAGTTAAAAGCAGATGGATTTAAATTTAGCCAGTGACAAGGAATTAAAAAAAATCATTATACTTCAATATTACACAATAAATCATTACACGTACATAGGACTCTAAAGTAATATCTAACTACTAGCAATGTCTTAAACGCAAGAAAAAACGCAATTTTCGATACGTACTTTTTCAATTGCAGAAAGTTTCAAATTAAATTTCTTAGTATTAGAAAAAAAAAACCTTTTAAGTCAGTATATGACTAAGATTTTGACTCAGCTATATTTAATTAAATTTTAATACTTATGTGTTGGAAGTCATCGGTACAAAAGTTGCTATATATATTGCATTTATCAGTGAATTGCTGTTCTGAATTTGTGAGTTTTCTGTTTTTAAGTCAGAAATTTTTACATACGTTCAAAATTATTACATTCTTGTTTATTAAAAAATTATGTAGAAAGCAAAAAAATAAGGTACTTATATCTTATATTAAAAATATGAAAGAAAAATGTTACATCTATGCTCTAATTCTGATTGAAGGAAATTTTTAATAGATTGAGACATTATTAACTCTATTGATTTTTTGTAGAACTATAAGTCTTTTCTACTTGTAGAGCTTTAAGTCATATGGATTTGAGTCATATTAATTTATTTTAAGTCTTATTCGATGAAATAATTTTAAATTGAGGAGAAAATTCCTTGCATTGATTAATATATGTGATTTTGAATTCAAATATATATTTAGATTTAAGTTTGTAAGGAGCTAAATTTTAGTTAAATAAATATATAATAAGCTTAAAGGACCCTAAAACGGATAGCTAAATATTTAGAAAGCTATAAACAAAAGATAGTACAACTTTGTATTAAATTCTACTGTATATAATACTCTTATCCTCTAATTACAACACAAAAATTTAAGACATTATCTTCAAACGATAGTAAACACTTCAATTGTTAGCAATAATTACCTGTTAAGAAAACCAAATTTTGTTAGGAAGTTTCTTCAAAATTAGGTCATAAGTTCTTATCAATACATTCTTTTTTTTTTAAATACTAGTTCTGAACAGTTGAAACAATTAAGTAAAAAATGTTTTTGTTCTACTTATTTTTTCATTTTTCAAAAAAAGATTGAGTTGACACATAACGATAAAGACGAAGATTGATGTATCATCTAAAAATGATCCATGTAAAGAGGAAAAAATATTTTTAGCTGATACAGTGTATCTCTAAAAATAAATAGATTATTCATGATCGTTATTTCACAAGATGCTTATATATTAAAGAAGAAAAAAATACGACTTTTTTATTTCAAGGCCAGCGAAATACTTTATGGTGAAATAAACCATTTTAAGGAATTTTCTTGCAACAATGGATTGAAATTAAAGAATTTCGTCTTCATTAGTATAAAATGCTAATTTATTTAATTATTTTTAGATCTTGTTAACTTAAATCGTGTGAGAGGGGGGCTATTAATTAATTCTTTTTTCTGTATTTATGATCGCTTGTGTCTTCCCCCCACCCACTTTCTGAGTTTTCAGGAAATTTTCCCTCTTGCTTAAGATTGTAATTCAGCGATACTTAGATGAATAAAAAAAATTCAATTTCAAGTATCATATTTAAAATTTTTAGAAAATTTAATGCGAATGATATTTTTGAATTTAATTAATATTAGATACCAAACCCTCCTAAAAGAGTTTTTCAGCAAAAGACATTTCATTCAAAAATGTTTAAGAAATACCCTTTATTTGTTCGCATAAATACATAAAGTTGCTTAAATACGAATAATTTTTTATTGCGTTTTCTATATGTCCAGAAAAAGTTTCAGAAGAATTTAATTTCAAAACTCTTATACAATTTTATCAAAAGCAACGAGTGTAATATTTTACTAAGTGCTGTGTTCCAAATATGCAAATGTTTTTTCCTAAATAATTTTCTTTATTTTGATTATGTTTCTTAAAGAAAATTTTTATTTTTTCTTTCTATTTTAGTTTTTTTCTTTCTTTTTCTTTTTTTCCCTCCTCCTCCACTCAATTGGTCAACTTTTAGTCTATAGTTAAAATTAAAAATATTTAAAGTTTTTCTACATGAAAGGTTGACATAAAATTTATTTTTTGTGGAAAATTATTAATAAAAAATAGTACCTAATGAAATCAAATCTGCTAAATATTGTTTTAAAACTAATGAGAACTACATAAAAGTCAATCATAAAATTTTATGATTGATAGATTATGAAAAGTAATTAACTGATGAAAAAAGTTTGGTTACCATATACTTCTTGCAACTGAAAACTAAAATCAGAAATGGTTTCAAAAATGTAAAATATTAAATTGTTACTTATTATAAGAGATATAGTTTAATTAAAATTACATTTTTAAAATGAAAATTGAACATGCCTGAATATTCTTCGGACTTATTCAGTGTTGAAGAAAATCACGATTAACTCTCTCTTATATGAATCGTTCAATAAAAATATTCGCATAACATTTAGTTACATTTGTACATGCCAAAGTCAATTATTCTTATCGTGAGTATTGACTAGTTCTTTGAGCAATATTGCTAAGATAAGCCTGATGTTACTTCTTTGATCTAATTGTTAATGAAACCCAGTAATTATCCCCAAATGAAATTTTTGTGGACATTCTTCCTTATTTAACTCTACCGAAATTAATAAAACTCAATGAAGCAGTCAATAAGGTCAGAAATCCTATTGAGAAGACGTCAGAAAAAAGATAATACAATTTGTTAACTATCTTCCCAAAATATGTAAGGTCACTCTCTTTTGAATTCCTCTTAACTCACGTTAATCCTCGCTTATAATGAAACAATAAATTCATAGCTTACCACTCCCTCACATCGAATGTGATAGCTCTTGAATACAACAGATTCGACTCATATTGCTCTAATCAGAAGTCACTTCTAACTATCTTTACTACAAAAGACTGATTATAATTATTCATCTAAATTAACTTGCAAAAATCTATCAGCTTCTCGTTATCATCTGTCTCCCGTTTCATTCCTTTCATTTCTATTTTGCTTACATCCCTCTTCCTATTTCAAATCACTTCACGTCTTATCATCATCTAATTTGCCTAATCATACTCCATTTGGTTGGCAAGGAGTTGCAATTAGAAACTTCCCGTAGGTTAGTGAAGAGAAACCTGCGAACGGCCCAACTTCACAAAATTATACTTAACAACAATAGTTTATTTTCTGTACTTTCTAAACCAGAATTTTTGTAAATGTCTATCATAATATTGTTTCCTTTCCTTTATACAACAGTAATTAATTTCCTTTTAATCTTGTTTCTACCACAGCGGGATTCATTAAGCCTTAAAATATAAAATTCACTAGCTCAAATGGCTGTAAGGTTTAAGCTCTGTCATTCAATCGTAATGGTACATTGTGTAATTTTTGACTGAAAATAGAGCAGCACTCATATCTTTTGCTTATATTAAGTAACAAGTATACAAATTTTTAAAAAGAAACTTATTTTTATAAAATCAAATGATAATTTCAGTTTCTCTAACCAGTTTAAAATAACACTGCGATCGAAAAGGAAAAATCACTTTAAAATAGGGAAGATTCCAAATGCATTTAATTAAATATATTTAGAAAAGAAGATTCTAAAATTCAAATAAATAATCTTCATTTGAAGAAATACTCATTAATTTAGAAATTTTTCCAATGCCTAACTAACTTAAGATTACGATTCATTAGACAATCAGTTACTACTATTTCAAATAAGCGAGATGAAAGCATTCCGTATTTGGAACGCAATTCAGCACTCTGACAAGTTTTAGTATTTTTATTGATAAAAATAAAAATAAAAAGTTAGCTGTTTGACATAGAAAAAAAAAACATAAAATTGAATGAATTTTTATTTATTAAGAACTTCAGTATCTGGATTAAATTCAAAATTTTTAAATAGAAGAATTCAATTTACAGAAAAAATGTTTAATTCTGATATAAATATTTTTAAAAAGTAAAAGTGCATATTTGCTCTAATTTTGACTGTTGAAAAATTATAATTCATAGATATTCAAAAGAGATGTCCAAATTTTGAACAATTTTGTTATTAAGAAAGAAAAATATTGGAAAAAAACTTATTTACTGGGAAAATGATTTAAGATTTTCAACCATAAAAAAATCTCTAAATTAGTGCAAAAATAATTTTTTAATAATTTGGAATTTTTCTTAATTGCAGTTGAAAAAATAATAAAATTTAATGTTAAACTAAAAAATTATCCATAAATTTAACAACAATCTTAATTTAAAGAATTTATTTCGAGAAACTTTGTTTTATGAAATTTTCAATGTGCAGATATCAATTAATTACAAAAATACTTCAGCAGCAATCTGTATTAGCAAAAATTTGAAACCCTTTTTTCAAGAAATTTTAATTTGTTTTTAAACATTTTTCACTGCATCTAATTTCCTTTACTAAATATCAGTTTTTCAGTTAAAATATTTCAGCAGTTAAAGATGGGAAGTTTCAATCTTAATATTTCTCAACAATCAAAACCATAAAATTTTAAAAAAGTTCATTCTTCAGAATTTTAAATATAGTTTAAATGCAAAATGACCTTTATAACTGCATGAAAATTTAACATGCAGAGAATTATAAAATAAAAAAATTAGTATAATTGAGTAATTCTTCAACTCCATAATAATTATGATAGAGTAAGTAGAAAATCTGATCTTATTAAAACTGCAATTCAGAAAGTCTAAACTTAAAGCAAAAAAAGAGGCAAGTTTTAAGACTCTTACACTCAATGCATTTTGCAAATTTATTTGTATCTTCTTTTACAGTTACATCAGATTTTTCCTTTACATACTGAGTAACATCTAGATTTCCCAACTGTGATGTATTAGGAGTTTCCTTTACAAGGAATTTTAATTTATATGTATTATTACCCTATCAAATGTTATGGATATATTATTAAAAAAAATAGAATGGCTGTTTGTCGAAGGTTAAGCTCCTAGTTACATTATTCATAAGTTGTTCATAAAACATCATTCATGGGTTGTTCTTATTAAAAATAATTAATCGCTTGGAAGATACAAGCCACACGTCGAACAAAACGAATAAAACACTATATATACCTGATTTTATTTTTCAAATGAAACTAATGAAGGATAAAGAATCACATCGGGGGAATGCTACTGGGACACATACCTGAAAAGAAAGAAAATGCAAATTAATTTTCATCTTGCAGAATCACTAAGGTAATCGAGGATTAAAAGTTCAAGTTTGCTCAATTTCGTTCGTTCGTTGTAGATGTGTTATACAAAATCAAATCAAATCGCAATTTATTGAAAAGAATTTCGAATCTTTTGTTAGCTGATGATGCGCCTCATTCAACAAGGCTAAAGGTTGAGTTATGTACTAGGAGTAAACTGCTCTTTCACATCGACACAATTTCATAAAACACATTCAACCATTATTTTAAAAAACCCTCTTTTGTTTGCCTGTTACACAGAGAACAATAGATGATTTCTCTTCACTTGAATCGAATAGAAGCGGTGACTTTGCGTTTTTACTAATGGGACTCTGGGAAGGATAGCTTCCCATAGATTTTTTTTAAAAATTCTTCCTCAATGATTGCTAGGATGATTAAAATAGATTTCTCTGTTTGGTATTTTCGGAGAAATAATGGAATGAATAACTGAACATTCTGCACACAAATGGTTAGTATAAATTTAAATATTTATTTTGCGTGTCGTTGCCATAGAACACCCTTGGATGGAAATTGAATATGTGATTGACACATTGCTCTTATAAAAAGCAAGTTTAAAGTTTTGTTGGTAAATTGGGAATCTATAACAAAAGAGGGGGGGGGGGTACGAGCTCCTTGAACTAATCAATGGGTAATATTTTGAGTCTGTTTTATCATTAGAACATAATAGAGTAATAATTAGCAAGTATACACAAATTATTGTTTAACTGGGAATAAAACAAAAAATATTTCAAAAATATATTAAATTCTGATAAATAAGTCACAAATGAAAGAAATCGGAGTCAGGGTAATAAATAAATATTATATCACTTCTAAAACACATTAATTGTCAAAAGCTGTTGATATAGAACTAATGCAAGAATTAAAAGAAATTTTCTCAAATTCATTTCAAGAATTTGACATAAAATCATATATATAAATAAGGT